>VZTE01002836.1:99363-148244 GCA_013397775.1 Eulacestoma nigropectus | reverse complement strand
GCGGCCCCCCCCCCCCCCGCGCCCGCCCCCCTCCCCGCCGCAAGCGCGGTGGCCTCGGGTCCCGCTCCCCGCCCGTGCCCCATCCAGCCGCCGCGGGCCCCGCAGGCCGCGACCCCGCCGCCCTGGGCCCGCATTGCCCCGCGGCCCNCCCCGCGCGCCATTGGCTCCTCCGCCCGTCCGTCAAGTGCCGACCGGGGGCGGAGCCTACGCGCGCAGGGAGGAAGGGAGGGGAGCGGGGCCGGGCCGGGGGCAACGGCAACTCCGCGGAGGCGGCAGCGCCCGCGGCTGGAGGGGCCCGGCAGCGTAAGCAGAGCGATCTCCCCTCGACGGTTCGGGGCTTAGGGAAGGGCCGCAGCACCCCGGCCGCGGGTCCGGCTGCTCTTGTGGAAAGGAACCCGGAGAAGAACTTGGCTCCTGTGGCCGGCCGGGTTCTTGGAGAAGGAGAAACGCGAGTGGTGCCCTGTGCCAGGGAGCCAGGCTCGGGTGGAAGATGGAGCACGGCAGCCCTGGGCCCGCCGGCTGAGGGCAGCGCTCCCGGTAGCCGAGCTTCCCCTCGCCCGAGGGCCAGTGCCAGCCGGACCCCAGGCACAGGGAATCTCCCCGGGCACAACCCACGGGAATGCTGGTGACTGGTTAAGAGATTAAATGCTTCCTGTGTAAATGAGATGCAAATGATGATCAGTCAAAGAAACTGGTAGCCAGCACTTCCCTGTGCTCTGAGAAATTCTGCAGCGCCCTGAAGGAACCATCTGCCTAACAGTTTTGCCTCTTCGTTGCCACTTTTTGTAGCCAAGGGCATCTCTTTGTATCTGCACCTATTTCCACTGCCCAGGAGTCATCCGTGATAGTAAAATTCCACTATTCTGCAGAAAAATGACTCTTTGTCATTGCCAACAGTACTCTGCAATAATACCCTGGTACAAAGCAGCACGCTTTGAGGTCTGTAAATTCTGTGTTAAGGTACTCAACTTTGGGAAAAAAAAATCAGAATACTTCTGCATTACAATACGTGATGTTCCTTTTCATTCACAGACCACTCATGATTTGAGTTTTACGTAGTTGAGTGACATACCTGAAGATCAAATTTCTCCTTCTCTAGCTGTTTTCTCTTGTCTAAAAGAGTGAGATCTCACCTGAAGGATGGGAATTGCACCATAGCAGCAAGACAGGAGTTTGTGTTCTTTGGCATTTCCATGCACACGTGGGGAAATACTCTGTCCACTGGAATATGTGGCAAATTACACAATGAAAACACAAATATCTTTTCTCTGCCTATCCTGATGCGGCCTCTAGCAAGACCTTGTCTAGTAAATTCCCAACATGGTTGCACTGATGTTTTCTGGTTTAACTGCCGAGAAACCTGTTCTAGAAACCCCTTCAAGTGGCCCGATTACATCGGGCCATGTCCCGATCTTCCACATGCAACAGCCAGGGACAGCCCAGCCACTGCCATATCCAATGGGCACAGTGTGACAGTGATCCTAATGTTCGGCTCCATGAAGAGCCCACTGAGGATGTTAGATTAAGAGCGATGTTAAAAACATTGCCATTTTCTTTTCCTCTCTACAGTAGCTCTCAGTGCCAGATGGGGAATCCTCACATGAAAATTCCAAGCCTGACAGGTTTGGAAATATCCTTCAAGGCCTCATAAAACATTAAAGACACTTGTGCATCTGTTATTTGCTCATCTTGCCAGCCCCAAAATCACAATATTGTCATCCACATCAGTAGCAGCTTTCTTTTACTGCAAATTCCATGTTTTCCTTGTATCATCCAGGATTTAAGCAACCCCATTCTTGGACATAAGATAGGTTGCAAATCTTCAAAAATTGAGGCCATGAGCACAACACTGCACAGAGCGTTGATGTCTTTATCTTTTGACAGCATATTTGCAATCTCATAATTTCATCTATCACCATAAACACTTATTTAAGGTGTGCTGGCGATTAAAAGATGTTGTCCTTTGAAACAGTGTGTCAGTTTTTAAAGGAATGATCTCTTTTCGCTAAATATATAAATGGTCTGTTACAGTGTTTCAGTTCAATATAAACACATCAGCCTGAAGATTTCATGATAATGTGGAATTTTAGCAACATAAAGCCAGGTGTCATGTCTGAAATAGTCTCAAGATGATGCAACATGAATGCCACACGTATGTTTGGTCATGCCATTTCTTGGGGTATCTTGAAACATGAAAAAAGCTCAGTGCAAACAGGGCGACCCAGGAAGCCACTGGCGAACGTGGTTCTGACATGGGAAGGAAATACGCAGCGGGAATTGACACATGGAAGTGGCTGCACAAGGACAAATGATTGCACCTGGCTGTGAACAAACATGGAATCATAAAATCACATTGTCCTGGATTAGAAAGAACCCACAAGGACCGATGATCCTAACTCCCGACCCTGCACAGACACCCCAACAATCCCACCCTGGGCATCCCTGGCAGCGCTGTCCAAACGCTCCTGGAGCTCTGGCAGCCTTGGGGCCGGGACCATTCCCTGGGGAGCCTGGGCAGTGCCCCAGCACCCTCGGGGGGAAGAACCTTTCCCTGAGCTCCATGCCAAGCCCTGACCCAGCTCCAGCCGTTCCCTGGGCTCCTGTCCCTGTCCCAGAGCAGAGCTCAGCCCCTGCCCCTCCGCCTCCCCTCGGGAGGAGCTGCAGCCCCCGAGGAGCCTCCCCTCAGTCTCCTCTGCTCCAGCTGGACGAGCCAAGTGCCCCCAGCTGGGTACTCCGGGTTGCAGGAGAGATGGATGGAGAGCTTCCTAATGGCGCAGACGCTACACACAGAGCAGCAGGGAGGCTCCAGGAGCCGCCCCACCTCGGGTGCACTCTCCCGATTCACAGCCGTGAGCACCCGGACACGCTCGCAGCGGGCAGTGCCAGCTCCGCAGCCCCTAGGGCCCCAGGCTCCGGCCGCTGTGTAAGCGCTCCGAGGCCCTGGAGAGCAGCACCGTTAACCCCCGGTGACGCCGTTAACCCCCGGAGACGCCGTTCCGCCGCTCCCGAGCAGCGCAGTGCAGCGCAGCCCGCTCCCCCGGCGTGGCTCTGAAATGGCGGCCGGGAGCGTCGCGGCCGCGGGGAGGAGGCGGGGTCTATTATAGACCCGCCCACGCCCCGCCCCCCGAGCCCTCAAGCGGGGGGAAATGGCGGCACCGCCCGGTCCTGGCTTGGAGTACTTTGGGTAGTGTTCGCTTAGCTCGGCACAGGCTACTGTGGGTGCTGGGGCGTCCTGGGCAGCTGCCACTGCTCTTACCTCCCGCCCTTGTTCAGTATGAGACAGCTGGGGATGTTCAGCCTAGAGAAGAGGAGACCTCAGAGCCCCTTCCAGGGCCTAAAGGGGCTCTAGGTGAGCTGGTGAAGGGCTGTGGACAAGGGCCTGGTGGGACAGGACACAGGGAGTGGCTTCCTACTGCTAGAGGGCAGGGATAGATGGGATATTGGGAAGGAATTGTTCCCTGGGAGGGTGGGGAGGCCCTGGCACAGGGTGCCCAGAGCAGCTGTGGCTGCCCCTGGATCCCTGGCAGTGTCCAAGGCCAGGCTGGACGGGGCTTGGAGCAGCCTGGGACAGTGGAAGGTGTCCCTGCCCATGGCAGGGGGTGGAGTGGGATGAGTTTTAAGGTCTGTTCCAGCCCAAACCATTCCCTGATTCTATGATTCCCCCCTGGAAAGATGCCCTGGCGCCTTCCAGCCATCCCTCCTTGGCCCCTCAATGTCTGAATTTCTCTCCCTCCTTCAGGGTTTCGCATTGTTCTCTGATTTTTCACCTCTGTGCGATCACCTTCGCTCTCCTATGTCTTGCTCTCCACAGGCTTTCAACCCCTGTTCTCCATTATCCTCTGGTTCACTCCTGCCTCTCAGCACATGCCCCAGCACTGTTCCAGGGCTTTGCTTATGGACACTTTCTGATTCCTCATCTTCTGGTTTGTGTCTCCATCACTGAGACTTGAGGGCTCCTATATTGCTCCACTGACAGCATCCTTCTAGATAACAGTGCTTTTTCTTTCCTTGGTGTTCCCTTGTGCTGTCCTCAGTCTTCCTGGTGTCCTGTTCCTTGATGCTTTTGTCTTTGTTCCAAGGGTCATTTCCTCCCCTGAGGAGGAATAACATCCACTGTCTGGAGCAGTCTGTCCTCTTTGGAATTCCCTTCTGGCCATTTGCAGAAGGATGGACTCACCCTTGCCACTTCATTCCCATGGGAGTCACCTACCCTGAGGTTACCTGTAGCTGCTGTTCTTGTTCTGCCTGTGCTGTCATTTCATTTGTGAGGTGAATTATGTCACCTCGAGCATGTGTGTCTCTAGTTGTGCTGCAGAAAGATCAGATTTACATTCCCAGTGATTCGTAGGAGAGCTTTTTCTGGCTTTTCTGAGGTCAATGCAGAAAACGCTGGGCATGGCCATGTGAGCTCTGAAGCAGTGCTGCTGCCAGCAGCACATTGGCTGAGGAACGTGTCGGCTCAGGTTTCTCTGCTATGAGCTGCTCTAATTAAACCAGCCACGCTTAACCATTTGCGGATAGATATGGAAATGTTTTAAGTCAATTTAAATGTGCAGTTATTATAAGCTATTATAGAAGCTGATTTTTCCCTCATTCTTTCTTTGATTTCCCTTTTCCTTTATGTATTAATGACCTCTGTATATGATCCCCCTTCGATGTTCATTGTGCAGCAGCCACTATCTATTAGCCTAGTTTCTGAAATCATCTCCTTTAAAATTTATCAGTAGGTAAAAGATTTAACAGAAAAACAACAAAATGTAAGGAAGCAAGCCAGAAGCTTTCCTGGTTGCCAGGAGTCATCTTTATTCCAAGCTCATAATTTATGAAGCTTGTGGTTGTGTGTGGTTTTATTCTGGTTGTGAATGAATTTGTAGCATAGTTGTATCTGTCTAGTGAGCTGTTGGTGTGAAAAACACTTTGTCAGACTGTCAGTTAGACAATATTAATTACATTTCTCATAATTTTCCAGTCCCTGTTTTCCAGGAAGATGTTAAGCAGTAGTAAAATGCACGGTAAACACACTGATCAATTTACTTTTTTTGTTTCCCCAATGGCTTAGGGAAAGCACCTGTTTTTTCGGTACTTTCGAATGCTTGACAAAACCTACCACTCACTGTAGTACTATGTGTGGTACTATGAACTAGCAGTCGGGAGTTTTGAAGAGCCTGATGTGTGCTTCAGTAATGTTATTGGAGAGTGGTTTGTTAATCTTGAGATCAAGCATTCCAAGCACAAACCCAGAGAATGGATCAGAAGCAGCCCAGGGGAGAAGGACTTGGGGGTGTTGGTGGGTGAGAGGCTCAACCTGCCCCGGCCATGGGCACTGAGCCCCAGAAACCCCCCCTGTGCTGGGCTGAGCCCCCAGCGTGGGCAGCAGGGGAGGGGGGATTCTGCCCCTCTGCCCCACTCAGGTGAGACCCCACCTGCAGAGCTGCCCCAGCCCCGGGGAACAACATCAGGAGGACGTTGTGCCAGTCAGTGTGTAAGTGTGCCGGGTGGTGTGTGGCTGTGCTGGTTGTGACACATGTTTGTGGCTGTCTGGTGGTACAGCTGATGGTTGGGATATTTTGCTCCTGTTTCCAACATTACGCTTTGTCTGTGTTTACATGCTGAACACTTTTCTGAATAGGTGGAGTGTCTTAAGGATGTCTGCTCACATGACCCACATTAGTTGTGCCTCTCAAAGGGGTTAACTTCAGAAATTCCAGTCATTGAGTCACGAGCTTGCTAGGTGTTAGACCAGTCAGGAGATTCATGTCCTCAGCACCTGTGCAGGTGCTCCCCCCAGCAGGGACCTGCGACTGGCCTGAGCTGTGGCATGGCTTCAGGGATGAATCACTGACTGCTCTGTGCAGGCTGGATCCCATCACATTTCAGAGTGGCTGTGGTGGGCAGCAGCTCAGAGCCCACCAGGAAGGGTGACCATGACCATATCTGACCAAGGTCAGATCTGACTGGGCTATGGTGGAGCCCTGCCAGGGTTGTCAGTGGGGTCAGTCCCCCTTGGAGCAGTGGGTCTGCGGTCGAGGACTCTTCCTGTGGGTTGGGATGCCCAAGGGAACTCCTTGAGGCTGAGAGCCCTTGCCTCAGTGTATGAGGGGTTCCAAATCTGGACTAAATGTTCTATGATCTTTAGAGTTCTCAAGTCAGTTGGGCAGCACCAGCTCCATTTGACATCATGAATTTGTATTCAAAGGCTGGCCAAGCTTTAATTTATTTATCTGCTTTAAATGGCTTATAAAATAAATATCATTTGAATATATTATTTCATAGCATCATAGATTCATAGAATCTCCTGAGTGAGAAGGGACCACAAGGATCATCAAGTCCAACTCCTGGCCCTGCACAGGACACCTCACCAATCCCACCCTGGGGATTGTTGTCCAAATACTCCTGGAGCTCTGGCAGCTTTGAGGCTGTGACCATTCCCTAGGGAGCCTGTTCAGTGCCTGACCACCCTCTGGGGGAAGAACCTTTCCCTAATATCCAGCCTAAACCTCCTCTGGCAAAATTTTATGAGATTTCATGACAGAAGCCAAGCGCTATCTCTCAAAAATCCCTCTCAAGAACAGCTTGGAGATGCTGCAAAGCACTGGAGCTCCTGGGGAAAATTCATCCTCAGTTGAAGCTGAGGCATATCAGCCACCATGGTCATGTGTGAGCACTCAGCTATGGCCCAGACTGATTCCAAATGGCCCCAGGCACCTCCAGCCTGGCCTTCAGATGGTGTCACATCCCAGTGTTGATGCTGACAGGCCCTTCCCATCCTTCCTCTGCAGCTTGCTGAGCTGGCTGTGGTGTGGGTACCTGTAACCTGTCTTATATGACAATTATATGATAATTAATTGTCCTGTGCTATTGGTCTGCTGTGTCCCAACATGACCTCTTGTTTCAGTCAGAGTTCAGCAGTGCATGTGGGTGTTGCTGCTATTGCTTGGAGGATGTGGTGTGGGAAAAGGTGCAATTCAGTTTGAACCAGGTGAGCACTGGGCTGCTGAAGAAAGTCAGACTCTCTCCTGTGACATCACAATGCTTCAGGATCTGCCTGAGAGCAATAAAGAATAATTTTCCCCTACTTTATAGGTTAACCTCATGTATTTGATGTTTGTATCTTTGCTATTTACCTAGCTATTAGATAAAGCTCTAAAACGGCTTTTAATAACAGTGCTGTGTAAAAAGGGGGAAAAAAAAGCCGAAGTGACTAAATAATTTCTTTTGATAAAAGTGACAAGATCTTCACCTCTGCGTTACTTTATTTTTTTAAGGTGTTACCCTGCTCATTAGAAGATACCTGCACTTCAAGGTTTGGTTTATTTGAAGAGCTAAATCCCATAATAAACTGAAGCCAAGGCCGTGATGTAGACCCAGCTTTCTTTTCAAATTACAGAATCCTGTATCTGGGGAGGGTGGAAAGTTGTCAGGGTTTAAAGACTTACAGCACAGTGCTTTTTGAGTTTATGGATTTTTTGGTGTACAAATTCTTCTGTACCTTTTGAAGTCTCTTTACAAGGCATGATGATTCTTGTTTCTGTCTTCAAGGCTCTTCTCATGAATGGAAACTAATGCTTGAAATTATTACAATAATACCAGTATCGAATTTTTAAATGTTTTGTTTTAAATGTAACTTTTTGCTGGTGACCCAATTTCAATAATTTCTGAAGCTGGAAAAAGTAACTTTGCCATAACTTCACCTTTGCAGTTAAATAATTAAGCATGGAAACAAATGGCACTATAAAGTATTTGTAAAATCTTTGCAAATGTTGACTTTTTAAAAATGAAAGCTCTATTATTTGAATGTTGAGGTGAACTATGGCCTCAGAATAGAATATGCACAAGCGATGGAGGTACAGCAAGATAAAGAATGCTCTGAGATTTCTGCCTTCCTTGGTAAGGAGAGACTGTATGATGTGATAAAGGCTTTTAGAGCAGGTTCTTAAATCAGTTTTCCTCATGCAATTTAACAACATCATTTTAGGGACCTTGTTCTGTTGGCTGTTACAACTAATGGACCTTAATGCTTTTTCTCCCTTCAGTTTTGGGTCTCTACATGAGCTTCCCCACTGCCATGACCTGGCTTATCTGCATGGTATGGCTTTAATTTAAATCTAACAGCAAACTAGAGCTGCTGAATGCAGAAGTAGGGTTCTGAGTTAATGACTTAGGGACACATGAAAAGATCATTTATTCGCTTTCTAAATCAGCTCTGCCATAAAATTTGCAAGGTAGAAACTGCAGGGTTATACTTTCTTTCAGGAATGCTCAGCATGGCTGTGGTAACTCCTGGGGTCTGAGCTGCTGCTGGTTTGTCCACACAGACAAAAGAGCAGCTTTTTTTTTGTAATTGAAACAATACCTACAAAAATTCAGCATTTACTTGTTATTTTGTAGCATACTAAGTCAGAGAACAGTGTTGGGCTGGTCATGCTGGATGGAAAACTTTTAGCAATTTAAAATCCTTAATTGCTAGGAATTCAAGAGCTATTTGTTTATTTGCTTGGCATTTTCTGTCTGATTTGTGTGACTTTATCTTAGTTCCATGTCTCATCAGTTGTGGCCTCAGTGCTATATCATGGACTGACCTGCATTAGTCAGTCTGTCTTCACAAACTGCCTGGCTGCAGGGTGATGCTAAACTGGTGTATCACTAAATTCTCTGCCTGGAAGCTGAGTCTGTTAAATACAACTTTTTGGACTTGTTTCTTTCCCTTTCTTTGCCCTTTCCTTTCCCTTTCCTTTCCCTTTCCTTTCCCTTTCCTTTCCCTTTCCTTTCCCTTTCCTTTCCTCTCAGCCATGTAGAGTTTAAGCCTAATTCATCTGTGGAGTGAACTCTACCAGAGAGCAAACTCCGATGTGAGCATCTGTGGCTGCTGGCCCAGGTGAACTGTCCCTTCTGGCCCTGTCCAGTCCAGGTCACTGGGCAGGGCTGTGGTCCTGCCTGGCAGCAGAGGAACTTATTCCCCAGCCTGTCCTAACAGCAAACATTCAGGAAGGGAACATGGATTAACACCTGGGGCAGTTTTAGTTGGCAACCAATATTGATGGTATTTGCTTATCATAGAATCATTAGCATTGTAAAAGACCTTCAGAACCATCACATCCAACCTTTAAGCTAATCCCCCCATGCCCACTAAACCATATCCCCAAGTGCTATGTCAACTCATTTTTTGAATACTTCCAGGGTTGGTGTCTCCACCACTGCCCTGGGCAGCCTGCTCTAACCCTTCACCACTCTTCCAGGGAAGAAATTCTTCCTGATGTCCAGCCTAAACCTCCCCTGGCCCAGCTTGAGGCCGTTCCCTCTCCTCCTGTCCCTGTTCCCTGGGAGCAGATCCCGACCCCCACCCGGCTGCCCCCTCCTGTCAGGGAGTTGTGCAGAGCTACAAGGTCCCTTCTGAGCCTCCTCTTCTCCAGGCTGAGCCCCCCCAGCTCCCTCAGCTGCTCCTGGTGCTCCAGACCCTTCCCCAGCTCCATTCCCATGTCTGCACACACTCCAGCCCCTCAATGTTTCTTGTATGCCAATTACACAGTCAAGACAGTAAAGACTGAGATTCTCTGTGATTTGTGTGGCAAATGTTTAATTGAAAAGACTCAGTTGTCACTAACTTCAGTGTTCTCCAAGCCTTCACAGTTCATCTAGGCATTCCAATGTGGATTTTGGATGATGGGATAATGAAAAGAAAACCCCATTTTGGAACTTCCTTTGCCACACAGCAGTTTAATGCAGTTTGAATTTTACTGCTGCTTATTTCTCCTCGCGTAACGCTGGAAGTAATAGTGCATTAGGATTAATAAATCTTGGCTTTTGGTCTAGGTTATGGCAAGTAATTCCCTGGGTCTCCTGGCAGGAATGCCTTGCCAGCAACACTGTGTCGTCAGGCAGGGGCTTTGTGGCATCATGGTGGTGTTTCTGAGCTTTCATCAACGATATTTATTTCCTGGATTAGAGTCAGGATTTTTGATCATTTTAGGAGAAATTGGTTCCTGTCACCTGTGGCTGCCTGATAAAGCAGATAAAACAGACCTGTCCAACGTAAGTACTCAGGCAGCTTCAAGAAGAAAGGGATGTGGCTTGTGGGCAGTAAGGGCTCTGGGTGAATTAAATGAGAAATTTCCTGGTTTGGCATAGTGTCAAGTTAAGAAGATTTTGCAAGTTTTTATTGCTTGTAGTAGAAGTGTCAGTTTTGGAATGTATTGAACTAACCCTTGTGATTATCCACAGAAATTATTACCATGTCCCACGGAGTTCCTTTCCTCTGGCCACCAGAACTTTTACTTGCTGGCATGTTTGCTCCTCAGCTCTGCACGTATTTAGTTTTGAGACTTCAGGTTTAATTTGCAGGCCTGCTTCTCAAAGGGAGCCTTTTTGGAGCTGTAAGATGAGAGTGTATAACACAGAAAACTAGACTAAAATCCTGTAATCTCTGCAGTTCTGTTTTTGCGGAAGTTTATTGGAATTGTTTTATTGTTCCTTGCTGCCACCAGAGAGCAAAGTGCAACAGGTATCAGCATTTCTGAGGGACTTTTGTCTCAGCAGAGCAATTTGTTCTCATGCTTTGAAGATAATGAAGTGAGTCATTGTCTTTACATCTCATGTGACTTATTACGGACATACATTGCTAATGCTTTCCAAGGAAAAAAATAGACCTTTTGTTCAGACTTGTGGCTTTGAACTAGTGGGCTGGTTGGGAGTTGGCTTAACTCGGGAGTTGCTTTGATTTGCTCTTTCAATCTATGTACTGAGAGCACTTCAGCAGACAATGGAGCTCATAGAATGTTTTTGATCAGTTTCATAGGAATACCTCTGCTTTGGCATCAAGGATGAATAAATTCATCAGCAGCTTTTAGTCTATAAGAATACATTAACGTTTTGTTCTCTTTCTGAAAGCATGAAGTGTGTCTGCACTGGGAACTCTGATAAAGGAGTAGATATGACATCTTGAAGAAAAAATTGTCAGTCTGTGAAGCTTTGGGAGAGTAGAAAACAGCCTAGACTGACCATCAGTACACATGGTGCTGTAATGTCTCCAACCCACTCTGTCATTAGCATTTCATAGAATCACAGAATTGTTTAGGTTGGAAAAGACTTTTAAGATCATCAAGTCCGTGTCCCTAAGTACCACATTGTCATGGGTTGAAACTGAGTTGATTGACAAGCTTTTAAGCCAATGCGCTTTTGTGAATTTTACATATTTAAACCCCGTGCAAGGGCGGGAANAGAGTGCTGGAGGGAAGAAGGTTTTGCTTTCACTTCTTTTTATTTCCTGTTACTTTAAAGTCTGTTAGTAATAAACTTCTTTATATTCTTTAAAGTTTTAGGCCTGCTTTGCATTTCTTCTCATCCTTATCTCACAAAGTGAAAAGCATGTGATCAAACCACTACACTAAATTGGTGTTTCTGCCCGGTTTGCAAACCAAACCCGCTACACACATTCACATGTTTTTCAAACATTTCCAGGGATGGTGACTCCACCAATGCATTGGGAAGCCTATGTCAGGGCTTGACAACCCTTTCCATGCAGAATTTACCACTAATATCCAATGAGAACCTCCCCTGGCACAAGTTGACACTGTTTCTCTCCTCCTGTCCCTTGTTCCCTGAGAGAAGAGCCTGACCCTCACCTGGCTGCACCTTCCTGTCAGGGAGTTGTGGTAAGCAAGAAGGTCCCTCCTGAGCCTCCTTGTCCCCAGGCTAATTTCTCCAAGCTAATTTGACGTATGTACTAATGACCTACTTCATCTTTTGTCATGAAGATCACAAAGTGGAGTTATAACAAGAAGTAAAATAAAAGGAAAATACAGGTTAGGTATTTTTCATAAGCCAGAGGGTTTGGTTCTAAGGGCAAGTACCAAATTACTGCCAAGCATAGGATGGGATGTTTGAAGGAGGAAGGAGTCCTGTGAGCTGCCAAGGAGCTCCAGTCAAAGGTAGAGACACTTGTGCTGGAACAGAAAATGTTTGTAATCCTTGTTGGATGCTCCATGGTCACAGCAGCGAGGAGTTGTTCTGCAGAGGACAGGGGAAGAACAGGACCATTATCCAGCTCCCATAATCAACACATTTCTCAATGATAAGCCCTCCTTGCCCACAGTGGCAATTCTTTACCTGGTCCATGTTTAATGCCAGTGATAGCAAGTCTGTAGACCTGATGTGCCAAACATAATGGTCTTTCATTATTCTTGCTCCAAATCAAGATTGTCAGTAAGGGTTTTAAGCTAGGAAAGGTTGTTTGAAATGCTGCCTGTGCCTGGTGTAGTGCAGAGAAGGGTGAGAACCATGGGGCCACCAGATTACCTGTTGGAATAAACTGTGTGGTCCATACAGGGAGAAATCCCTTCTAGGACTGAAGACTGCAATTCCCACCGTTTTCATGGACCACTAGGAAAACAGAATTGTACATATTTTGTTCACATAATACATGTATCACTTACAGCTCTGTAATAGTATGATATTAATTGAATCTTAGTTTCTTGGCTGTAAGAGGTGCTGAGATCCAGCACACAAATGGCTCTATGCACTAATGTCTCTTAGAACCACAGTGAAATTTGGAATGAATTGGTTGGAGATTAAGAGATTTGGGTTGTTTCTGGTAGGTTTTATGTTGAAATCTCCCTCTTGTGTGAGGAGATATTTCTGCCAGATTATAGGAGGTGATGCTGGTGACATGGTGTGGCATGAGTGTGTTTTAAACTTCACAGTGAGGTGTGGGTCAGTATATTCATTGTCTAAAAAAGAGATGAGCAGTGAGGTGACATAATCCAATGTTCTGTAGGGCAGACGTGAGGAGTTACAGGAAGCCATCATGCATGACTGAATAGTTAACATACAGAAGTAAAGCCTGGGGGAAACTCTCTGGCTTTTCCACATGATGAGAAGCTATGCTGGCCATCACTACTCAGGAACAAAATACTGGAGTTTATGATGTTGCAGAGCATTAGCTTATAAAATGTCAGACATTAAGAACAATAGAGGACAGAGAACATTATGTTACTGTTTTCTACAATGATAGTGATTCACCTGTGCTCGGGATACGGATGGCATGCAGTTCTGTGTCGCTGTAGAGCCAGGAACTGAGAGATGCAGCAACATCAAATCCAGCGAAAGAATGAATTATTTATTAATTTTACAATCATTTTTATATAGTCTAGTTCCATAAAGCAATTGGACAATGTTCACACACCTCCTAGGGTGATTGGTTCAGGTTCTATCACATCCACGGTAAAACATTTCCCAGTGTACCATAAACAGAACTTAGCAAAACACCAGATGTGACTATTGTCTGGATAAACTATCTTACTGTTTTCATATCTTGCGTGAGATAGGAAAGGTTCTCAAAGAATTAATGCAAGAAGCTGGAAAATTCATCTGCTAGCAGCATTTTGGTATCCACAGTTCTGTTCCTCTTGTCTTCAAGACATTTCTTCACAGAAGGGGTTGTCAAGCCCTGGCACAGGCTGTCCAGGGCAGAGGTGGAGTCTCCATCCCTAGAAGCGTTCAAAAACTATGTGGATGTGGCACTTGAGGACATGGGTTAGTGGTGAGCATGGTGGCGGTGCTGAGTAGATGGTTGGACTTAGTGGTCTTAGATCTCTTTTCCAACCTCAACAATGCTGTAATTCTTGGAGAGGATATGTAGGATGTGGGGAGGACCTGGGGCTGGTGACAATAATAGAAAATATTTTTCATAATCAAAAGCATAGGAGAGCTGCCATTGCAAGAATGACTGAGCAGGCTGGAACTCTTCAGCCTGGAGAGATTATTTAAAGCAGATACTGGATTTGAAGTGGCACAAAGCCACTGAATAGGAACTGAGTGTTTGCTTTCTCTTCCTGCACTGCACGAGCTTGGGTTGCTAGTGAGGCTGTGAGGAGCTGGCTTCAACGCAGATGGAGGAGGCAAGGATCCTGGGAATAGGCGCTCTATCCGTGGGATGCTCGAGGATGTTGCGCCTACAGAAAGTTAAACAGGAAAAAAAAGCAGGCTGAGCAAGTACTTCAGAGATGTTTTGAGCTTTACCAAAGGACAAATTGTGACAGGCTTGGGTTATTCTGGGGGCTGACACTTGAAGCAGAGGGACTTGTGAGAGAGGATTCTGTGTTGCCTCTTTCCTCAGCATTTGCTTATAGGCACCGTTGGAGACAGGATATCCTGCTGGACAATGTGTGTCTTGGTTTGAAAGACAGGTGTCTGCCAAGGAAGGCAGGAACCTCCCTTGGAACAGAAAATGTGAGCCCCTTCCCTCCAAATTATTGTAACTTTGAAATTAAGGGGCTTTCAGGCAAAGATATGGGAAAAGGAGTAAGAGTTCTTTACTAGTATACATATATGTATAACAAGGCAAAGAAACAGCACCGGCAGCAACAACAAACAGAACAGAAACCCAGTGCCAGCCTCTCTCGGCTACCGGCACCTTCCCCTTTGGTGCAGTTCCGGTCACAGCCGGCAGGGGCGCTGGTGGCTCCCGGCCGGGCAGGGTGCGGTGATTCCCCCGCGCCTGCAGGGGGCGCTGTGGCGCGAGCTCGGCCGCCTCTCCACACGGTAATGGTGGGCGAAGCAGCGAGAGAGCGAGCGAGCGGCCTTTCCTTTACAGACTCACAGGGGGCAGCTGGGCTCAGTGCCGCTTGGGAAGCTGAATGGACTGCAGCAGGAACCTTGGAGCAGCAGGCTGTAACAGCAGAGGCGGGCACACCCGAGTGGCAAACAAAGTGTAGCAAAAACTCCAGAGCCATGCCAGGAACTGCACCGCAGGGGATGTTGAGTTGGAGTGTAGCCAAAAGGCCCGAAGCAGCAGCAGAAAGCAGCGGGGCTGGGCAGCGGCAGGCAGACTTCCAGCGGCAAGCAGCTGCCTCAAGCAGCCGGGAGACGCTCCCTCTGGAAGGGCGAGGAGGTCGGGGTCCCCTTCCCAATGAGGTCGGGTGTTGGAAAGGTCCCAGTTCAACAGCTGCTCTTGCGATCAAAAGCTTACCCAAGTAAGGAGAAAGCAATGTAGGACAGAACTCCACGGTGGCAGCAAATTCTCCCCACACAGCCACAGCTCGGCAGGCTCACCTCCGGTCCCGAGAGTGAGCAAGGAGCTGAGCCCAGCGCCTCACCTCCCAGCCAAAATCTCACAGTATCTCTGCACTTCCCAAGAGAAAGCCCCCCAGCTAAGGGATGGTAGCAAACTGCACCTTTCCCCCTCCTCCTCCTCCTCCTCCTCCTCCTCGTCCCAGCACATCTTTTGTCTCTTAAGTATCTTTAACCATCTCTCAGGCAATAAATGGGAGAAAATACCCTGAGAGAAAAAAAGGAAAAATCCTAACCTCCAACAATGTGCTTATTGCCAGGTAGTACCTCTGTGACAGACTTCACATGTGGATGCTGAAGGCTCGGTCGCTGAGAGATTTTCCAGCTTTCACATTCACACAGTTGCTTTATCACCATTTCATGATTTTCTCCTCCATGTGGGTGTTGCTGCGGTTTCCTGACTCCTGTGTCAGCCAGTCTTGACTCCCTCTGTAGGCAGCGGAATGCAGTGGCCCTGGCGAGGTACCTGTCAGGTGTCTGTGACTCCCGAACCTCTGGGGACACACAGGTGTTATTGGTGACTCTGATGTTTTTGGGTTGGTGGCCAAGAGATGGTCAGGGTGCCAAGGCTGTGCTTTGCCCTGGCACTGCAGCCTGTGTGAAGCCTCTGGCTCCATGTCAGCTGTCAGGGTACCTGAGTCCGGACCTCCTGAGTTGGAAGGGACCCACTGGGATCATCCAGTCCAGCCCCTGGGCCCTGCACAGACACCCCAACAATCCCACCCTGTGCATCCCTGGCAGCGCTGTCCAAACGCTCCTGGAGCTCTGGCAGCCTTGGGGCCGGGACCATTCCCTGGGGAGCCTGGGCAGTGCCCCAGCACCCTTGGGGGGAGGAACCTTTCCCTGAGCTCCATGCCAAGCCCTGACCCAACTCCAGCCGTTCCCTGGGCTCCTGTCCCTGTCCCAGAGCAGAGCTCAGCCCCTGCCCCTCCGCCTCCCCTCGGGAGGAGCTGCAGCCCCCGAGGAGCCTCCCCTCAGTCTCCTCTGCTCCAGCTGGACGAGCCAAGTGCCCTCAGCCGCTCCTCAGACCCTTCCCCAGGTCCGTGTCCCTCCTTTGGACACTCTCCAACAGCTTTCGATCCTTCTGATCTTGTGGTGCCCAAAGTGCCCCCAGCACTGGAGGTGAGGCTGCCCCAGTGCAGAGCAGAGTGGGACAATCCCCACCCTCAACTGAAGTGACTAAAGGAGTTGTTGTGTGTGGGATTGAACTGAGACCTCCGTTTTTGAGGGATGGGCTTTTTTCACTAATACGATGTATTTCAGAACTTAATAAATATTTCTAGGCATTGGCAGAGGTAATGACTTGATAATGAATCAGCTTTGACTCTCTAGTAATGTCAGAAGTGCTTCTAGACTTCAGCGCCTCACCTGCTTCCTTTGAATGGTGAGACGACGTGTTTCTTTTTTATCGGTGTTAGGACCTTGTTATTTCTAGAGAGTGAAAATTAACAAATCTTACTTTTTTTTTTCCCATTGCAAAACTACCTTTTCTGAATTGGTACCCATCATGCTGGCAAGAATATTGGATTGTGTAAGTTTTAATGACATATCTTGCTTTAGAAGTTTGCAATACAATCTAATTTTGGGTTGACTCAAACTAGGAACCATTTGGAAATGGAATGGACCTCTTATGGGAATGAATTAAAAGTGCCTTCTTGCCCAGAGTTGCTGTCAGTGATTCCTGCTCTTTCCCTGCATCCCCAGCTGAGCTCCCTTGGAGTGAGCACAATTACCCTGTTCCTGCTCCCAACCCATTCCCTTCTAACATCACAAAGATGTCCTTAGGTATTTTTCTAGAAACAATTATGCAATATTTGAGGCAGAATAGGAAATTGAATTTATGAATTGTCTGCTGTCTGCCATGTCAATCAAATAAAAACAACTATCTTTTACTACAGTCTGCTTTATTCCTCTTTTTTCTGTTTTTCTGTTGGAATTCTGTATACAGGATAATTAGTTATGAACAAAAAATATCTGCAAGCAACTATGAAGAGCAAGCAGGACCACTGCTGCTGGAATCCAGCATCCATGGCTTCTGTATGTCTATGTTTTGTGTGAAAGTTATTGCAGTACAGGTAGTTGGTTCTCAAATTAGACACTTCAAACAACAACTTTGGTTGTAGAAAGGGATGAGCTTCCTGCCCAGAGGCTCTTTCTGGAGAAGCCTCTCTCTATGTAAAGAGAAAAAGAATTTATTCAGTGTGAAATTACAACCTTCTTGCTCAAAGATCTGCTTCTTGTCATAAATTCAGTTCTCATAAATAGGTTCTGCAGTAAATCTGCTGGATGGGACTTGGAGCAACCTGCCCTAGTGGAATGTGACCCTGCCCGTGGCAGAGGGTGGAAGTGGATGGGCTTTAAGGTCCCTTCCAATCCAAACCATCCCATGATTCTATGATTCTGTGATAATCATGTCTCCAAATAGGATTTGAAGTACCTTGAATGCATAAGCAATATTTTTCCATATCTATTTGTTGAGAGAATATGATGAGATGAACTGTGAACTCTTAAGTATTCTCCATTAATTTTTTGAAATTATTATAGAACAGGTGATTCTCCTGTAGCATGGAATTTGAGAAATTAAACCGTTACAGAATTAGCATTTCACCTTTCTAAGGTGTGATGTATTTTATCTTACTCCATCACTGATTTATTTTTGATGTAGGGCAGGCAGAGAGGGGAAGGTTTCAACAGGTACAGTCTTTGAGGGACTCTAAAAATACCTTCCTCAACATGTGTATATTGAGACAATGAGATAATAAGCAGTATATTTGTAACTAAAATTGCTGTATTTGTCCTGCTGAGAAAGCAAGAAGTGCTAAAAACTGTCTCACTTTTCTCTTTTCCTCTGAGATTTATTTTTAGTAATGAGAAAAACTTTCTTGTCCAGGTAAAATATTTCTATGATAAATGTAGTTTTGTGGAATGATTATGTGCTGTTTCAGAACTTACCGTTATATAGCTCTTCTTTTTTCACCTGAATTCTTATGATTTTTGTTAAATAACCTCCTTCTGTTTTAAGAAGAAATGTATATTGACATGCTGTACATCTCTTTCCTAACTTTATTTATATGAAAGTGTGGGAACATATCTTCTGAGATGCCTTCAGTCCAGCAGCTGGTTATTGATGAGTCCATTGATGCTTGGAACCAGGGCCAGCCCCCCCCTTGGAGGGGTGTGTGGAGGGAGCCCAGCCGACTGAGAGACACAAAACTCGAGGGGGGATTTTCCCCCAACCTGTGTGACTGTCCTCATTTGCCACTTGAGTGGCAGCATGGTGGTCGTTGTGGGACAAAAGAGATCTATTCCTCAAAGAGCTGTTTGCAAAGAGCTACACCATCTCACAAGTACTTAACGCAGGAGTTACCACATCTAAAACTGCACATTTTTCAGAGCAAGTACGTGATGTACCTGTAACTGCCCCGCCTCTTTGAACTTTGCTATGCGCTTATTGTGGTGCTCAGTCTGTCCCTTACTGAAAACTTAAATGACAAACAAGTTGGGGCAAAAGGGTCTTTAGTTCTTCATACTTGGTGAGGTCAGTGCATCCAACCAAGCACATGTGCCAACAGTGTTGTCACCTGGATCTAAACTAAACCAGCTGCCTCAGGTGTGCGCTGCAGGCAGCAAAGAGCTGATCACATAGGTACGTTTTGGCATGGAGAATCATAGAATCCTGGGATATCCTGAGTGGGAAGGGACCCACTCAGTCCATGCCGCATGTAAGTCTTGGAGCCAAGACTGGACTGGTTGTATAAGAAGCCTAAAATGAATGGATTCTGTGTGAATCCTTGCAGTAGTGATGTCAGATGAAGTTGAAAAAATTCACAGAAACTTCACAGCAACTTGACGCCATGAGAACAGGGTGCAGAGCAATGGAGCCCCCAGGAACAGAACATCAGAAATCCCTATTTTGTTGACAGTTGTTCAAACAGATTCATGCAGAAACTGTAGTCAAGTGTAAGGTTAAATAATAACTTGGTGGTAGCTGATAGGATGAAAATACAGCCTGAAGTTACCTTAGATTATTATAAAAACAGCCCCACAGGGAAATTTGTCTGTGTGAATGAGGGTGTAATGAGCTGGATCAAGACACCAGATGCACATTAAGAATTACATGATGGAAGTGTGAGTGAACAATCACCTGGTTTTGTGTCATTTTTCTGTGTTACCTTTTTGTATACAAGCCTGTGCTTGTTTCCCAGGTGTGCCAGCATTGTGAGGGGCCTGGCACCCTGTTCTGCAGAATGGTGATAAAACCAGTGTCCTGACTTGGTGTGTGGGTTGGCTCTTACACATGGGGTGACAGAGCCCTGCTTTAGGGACGCAGCAGTGTGAAGCAGTGAAGGAGAAACTCATCAAACCGCCAGTGCTTGTGAGCTTTTTAAATATTGCAGGTTTGACTGTGACTCCAAAGGGTGGTTTTTTTTGTTTTTAATCTGAGTGTTTCAGAAAATTTTCCCTTTATGTTCAGAGGACACAATGTTTAATAGAAAAACAGTACTTTCATTGAAAGGGAAATGAATATGTTGCCCTGTCATACCAGGGACACTTAGAATGACAAAAGTGCAACAAGAAAGGCGTTGTTCAGCAGGCAGGAAGCTGAGGAAACAGGAGCCCTGCAGGATGCAAACCACGTCAATGTGGGCTCTGTGGTGTCTGCTCTGTGGCTTACAGGAGCAGGTGCAATGCGTATCCGGGGAGCCTTGGGAGGTGGGACACGTTTGTAGGGTTATGAACACCACAGAGCCTGTTTATGTTTTAGAAGGATTTATATGAAGGATAAGCTCTTTCAGAAACATTTCTGAAATAAAAACTGTGATAGAAGTATATGCTTTAAGTCAGTTCACAGCAGTAAACGAGCTCTTGGGATAACCTGGTGTGATCTAAGTGGGTTGTTTAGCTTTGCCAAAAGTTCCTAGCTTGAAGTTGTCATCTATGCTATGAAACCAAACCATTTCACAAAAGTTTTCTATCACATTTTTCTCAAAAGTCAGGGTGATGTTACAGTTAACAAGGAAATAACATTATCACTTCAGAAAAACCCAACAATTTAAGCAGAGCACAATCAAACCTCATCAAACAAATCAGAAGTGTTATTTCTTAAAATATTCCTGAAAATTATTTCACAATTGATTTTGACTGTTGTCATGGTTTGACACTGGTTAAAACGCTAGACACCTACAAAAGCTGTTCACTCACTCTCCTCTGCTATAGCTGAGCAGAGGAGGGGAAAAAAATGAAGGGCTCATGAGTTGAGATAAGGATTGGGAGAAAATATTCTAAGGGCAAAACAGGCTCAAATTTAAAGGTATAAAGTAAATTTATTATTAACAGAGTCAGAAGAGGATCATGAGAAGTAAAATAAGCCTTTAAAACAGCTTTTTCTTCCCAGCCCCTCCCTCTTTCCCACCGACAGCAGGGAGATAGGGCGTGGTGGGGGGGAGGGGTGGTTCGGTCAGTTCCTTACCCGAGATCTTATTCAGTTCGCTCAGGGAGAGAAGTCTCTTTTTTCTATTATGCTGTGAGTCCCTCCCGTGGGCAAAACAGTTTTCCCAGAACTGCTGTGATGTGGGTCACTGGTTCACGGGGTGCCGTTTTTTACGGATAGGCTGCTCTAGTTTTGAAGGAAGGGGCCTCTTNCCCACCTTTATTCTCACCTTTTTATACCTCTCTTAAAACAACCACACATTGGTAGATGAGGTTAACACCTCTGCAATTTTACAGGATAGGAACATAGTCTATCATCTTTCTCCGCCTTGGAGAAAGGAATGAACAACAATCCAGAAGTTCAGAAAACATTCTATGCCGGTTAGAAAAACAAGAGCTATGTTTATAGAAAATGCATGAGAACTTCTACTACAAAAGTAAAAACACAGAACAGTAGAAAAACCAGGGCGACACTCTTTCTCTATTTTTGGAAGTAGGGGCCATCTCTCTTTCTTTGGGTCTCCCACTGGATTACAGCTTTTTCTGGCCTCCACTCGCTCTGGCATGGGCACCTTTTCTGCGGGTTGCAAGTGGATTTCTGCACTCCCCATGGACTTCATGGATTATAGGGGGACAGTTTGTTTTACTATAGTCTTCATCGCGGCTTGTAGATGAATTTTGACTCCAACATTTGGAGCACCTCCTCCTCCTCTTTCTTTTCACTGACCTTGGTGCTGCCATGTTGTCTTTCTCCACATGTTCTCACTTCTTTCTCTGACTAGAAGAAAAATTGCTGCTCGTAGGTATCATTGTCAATAAGTTTCGCTAATTCAAAGATTCTTGCAGCATCTCGCAGCACCAAGAAGTTGATCTCGTCTAGGTTCTGCATTGGGGAATCGCTTGCCGTGTTTCTGCTGCCAACCACGCAGCCCGGCCGCCGCTGTGCGGGCAGTCGCAGCTGCCGCGCCGGCGCCATTCAATGCCTCTCTTCACGTGGGGCACCGAAAAGGAGAAGCCTCCGCTGCCGTCCCTGTCCTTCCATCTGCAGCACGGCTGGCTAAGGGTGGCCAGGCAGACAAAGCTCGCCACGGGCCACACCAAGGTGGCAGTGGCCACAGTGGCTGCATGGCCGTGCGTGGCGCCGGGATCACCTCTGGCGGTGGCGCCTCGCCACCCCTTGGAAAAAACAGCCCTTGCGCTGTTTTGATTTCTTTCTTAAATATGTCATCACAGAGGCATTGCCAACCTCTCTAATTGGGCCAGCAGCATGTCCATCTTCAGAGCCATCAGAGATTGGTTCTGTCGGTTATGGTGGAATCTTCTAGCAGCTTCTCACAGAAGCCAGTTCTGTGGCTCCACCCTGCTACCAAAAACCAGGCTGTGCTATATCAGCACAACTGTTCAAGTTGACGTCTCTAAAAATGTTCTGCTCCAAGTGTTCACTCATCTTTGGGCATTGTACTTCATGTCTCCTCTGGGTTCTGGCTTTGAAATGTCTGAATTTTACAAGAATTGTCAGATTTTTCATGTGGCCTGGAAAGAAGATCATGCACATGATCGCAGTGTGGTCATTCAGAGTTGCCTTTACTGGAGTGTTTCCCAATGTCTACTTCTATCCCAGAGTACTTACAGGAGGGTGCCAGTACTTACTCCTCACTCTTAGAGAGGCTGTGACAGGTCTGTTTGTCTGTGGGACCAGCGGAGCATCTGAAGTTACTTAGCAGTTACTGTTCTTTGCTGAGCCTGGAAATGTTGCATGAATAGAAGTTTAGCAGCAGCTGATCCTGAGAACTGCACAGAGAAGGGATGCCAAGGGTGGAGAAAGTGGTGTGCGCTATAACCCATTCAGAAATGTTCTGCAATATTGAAAGCATCTGATGTATAGCATCATAGAGACATTCATGTCAGCTTGTGATAAAAAGCTTAAAATCTCTTAGGCCTGACTACAGCTTGGTAGTTGATATAACCATCATCAAAGAAATAATTACAATTAAGTTTGTATTTGCAGTGCACAAACATTCTAGGAGAGTCTTGAATTGCCTTTTGATTTGAAAGACTTCTTACCATCGGAAAAACTTGGAATCATGGAATGGTTTGGGTTGAAAGGGATCTTAAAGCTCATCTTCTTCCACACCCCTGGGCACTGACATCTTCCACTATCCCAGGTTGCTCCAAGCCTCGTCCAGCCTGGCCTTGGACACTTCCAGGGATCCAGGGGCAGCCACAGCTCTGGCTCTGGCTCTGGTGCTCTGGGCACCCTGTGCCAGGGCCTCTCCACCCTCCCAGGGAACAATTCCCTCCCAATATCCCGTCTATCTCTGCTCTCTGGCAGTGGGAAGCCATTCCCCCTTGTCCTGGCACTCCATACCCTTGTCCCAAGTCCCTCTCCAGCTCTCCTAGAGCCCCTTTTGGCCCTACAAGGGGCTCTGAGGTCTCCCTGGAGCCTTCTCTTCTCCAGGTGAGCACCCCCAGCTCTCCCAGCCTGGCTCCAGAGCAGAGGGGCTCCAGCCCTGGGAGCATCTCCGTGGCCGCCTCTGGACTTGCTCCAGCAGCTCCAGGTCCTCCTGATGTTGTTCCCCGGGGCTGGGGCAGCTCTGCAGGTGGGGTCTCACCTGAGTGGGGCAGAGGGGCAGAATCCCCCCTCCCCTGCTGCCCATGCTGGGGGCTCAGCCCAGCACAGGGGGGGTTTCTGGGGATCAGTGCCCATGGCCGGGGCAGGTTGAGTTTCTCGCTCACCAACAGCCCCAAGTCCTCCCCAGGGCTGCTCCTGATCCATTCTCTGCCCCGCCTGCGTTTGTGCTTGGGATTGCCCTGACCTAGGTGCAGGAGTTGCACTTGGCCTTGTTGAACTTCATGAGATTGGCACAGACCCACCTTCCCGGCCCATCTTTGCAGAGATTCTAACTTTGCCAGGTGTGCCTTTTGAGCGTTACCTGTTGGACACTGGGGAGGCTGAGTGCCAGCCAGGTGCTCAAGCAGAAGCTTTTGCTTAACAAAGCAAAGCTTTTAGCAAAGGCATTGCTTCAGTGTTGGGTTAGAGGTGCAAATGTCAGTAATAAATTTAATCCACCACTGCCAGCTGCTCTAATAATTGCTCTAATGAGATGGAATAGAACAAACTGGGGAAGATTTCATAGGAAGAAGCAGCTGACAATAGGATGAAGGATTTTTAACTTAAATGCTGTTAAGGATGTCTTCCTAAATAGCTAAGAATTGGGCTACTGAGCCAGTTTTCTTCATTCACAAACTGCTAAAAATAGAGGAGAGAAGCAGCAAGCTTGTGAAAGAGAAGGTGACAAAACCGAAGCAGACTACAACTGTCTCTGAAAGTGTACCTTGAGGGTTGCTGGGTATACATCCTGTTTGACATGACTGAGTAGGAGAGGTTGACACTTTTCTTGTGGGACAAATTGCTGTGAGGCTTTTGATTTCAGACATATTCATCATGATTTTTAACATTTTTACAACATTATTTTTCAACAATGCTTGATCAAGCTGTTGAGCTTACGCGATGCTGGTTTATTTTGTGCATAATCACCTTACTCTGATTTTTCAAATACACATTTATGGGCTTTCATGTAGGGTTTTGTATTAGTCAAGCTTTTTTTTCTGTGTGCAAATACCGTTTTCAGTGCTGGGACAGATGATGACACATTTATATTATTCACATTGCTATTATTTTGTAAATTCCTGAAAATGTTACTTTGCTTTTACTTATGAAATCATACATTAAGATTTGAAATCTAAATTAAATCTTCATTTTCAGTGAGATCAGGTTTTGTTCTTCCCATTCTTACTATAAGCAGGGTCAGATAAAAAGAAAAAACCCCAAAGGTAAGTGTTATTTATGCCTGGAAAATGCCCTTGATATCACAGGCAGGTGATTGACTGGCACCAGGAAGGGGTGATAATCTTCAAGAGAACATACCTGAGTGCACAATGGACTCAAAAAAATCTGCTATAAGAAATTCTTTGCTAAATGATTGCTAGTTCCTATAAGCTTTAAAATTAAGACATGTCCATTGTGGTGACAAACCTTGTCAATGTATGTGAATGAATTGTGCTCCAGTTAAATTTCTCTGTGGGGTTTTCAATTGGCTCTTTCTAGAGCCCTTTGCAGCTTCAATGGATGTTGCATTTCCCTCCTGTCCTGAAGTGCGGTGTAATGTGGCTGGAAGCTTTTAAAATCACTGTTACTCACATTTTATTAAGGCATAAGTATGTACACCTTGAGAAAATACATTCTGATGAGAAATTCCTGCTGGTACTGTCATGGTTAGTTATCCTGAAGGATGTGCTCTGTCTCGGATTGGAAATGGTAAAGGTTAAAATATCCGACTTCCCTGTAAGCTCTGAGTGCAGCTGCACTGGGTTTGTGTTTAGTATTCAGAGAGTAATGCCAGAATCCTACACCCAAATAAAAGATGTGACAGGAGGTGGGGAAAAAACTTGTCTTGCACATGGCCATCAAACTGCAGCAGGTGAGTGACGGGAAAATGCCAGTAGAGAACAGAAATATCCATGGAGACCTCTGAAGACTCGATCTCAATGACAGAGGTGGTATATTCAGCTCTTGGTGTGCTTTTGAGGGAGAATTTCTTGTATGATTACTGCAGTTAAGAAGATTACCAGGCAGCTGTAAAATCCCGCGTGCGCTCAGTTGTCTGAGATCATTAACATTTTTAGAAAGGAGCTCTAAAATCAGCTCTTCATTCTCTTGACGTTCATCCCAAGGAAGCTCTGCCACCAAGGTCAGATTGAAGGGTTGATTTGTTGGGGGTGTGTGCATTTTGGTGATAAAAGAGCAAATATAATTTCTTACTTGGCTATTTATATAATCAAAATTCCCACAAAAGTGGATATGTTCCTGCTAGTTTGGCGACCCGTGACAAAGCAGTCTAGTAATTAATTTCAAAGTGCTGCAAACCCCAAGGCAGAGTCCCAAGAATGGGCAAATGTCCAGAGAAGTAGCAAGGTTTGGTTAAAGGGAAAGCATGTTTGTCTGGTTTTTTACTTCTGTCATGTAACTTTAATCCTTTCCAGAGACAATGGGACTTTTTGTAAACAAGGATTAAAAGAAAGATTTGTGGAGACCTGAGATCCCCTTCCAGGGCCAAAAGGGGCTCTTTTGGCTCCAGCTCTCAAAAGGAGAGCTGGAGAGAAGTTTAGACGAGAGCCTGGAGGGACACGACAAGGGGGAATGGCTTCCCACTGCCAGAGAGCAGAGATAGACGGGATATTGGGAAGGAATTATTCCCTGCGTGAGGGTGGGGAGGCCCTGGCACAGGGTGCCCAGAGCAGCTGTGGCTGCCCCTGGACCCCTGGAAATGTCCAAGGCCAGGCTGGACGATGCTTGGAGCAACCTGGGACAGTGGAAGGTGTCAGTGCCCAGGGGTGTGGAATAGGATGAGCTTTAAGATCCCTTCCAACCCCAACCATTCTGGGATTCTGTGATTCTATGGATTTGTCAGAACTGTGTTTCCAGCCTCAGGCACTCCCACTTGACTTCTACAAAGCTCATGTTGCTTTTCGGAACACTCACAGTTGTTATTTATAGAAAAGCTTTTAAGGGAAGTCTCAGATGCTGTAACTGTGGGCTCATTCCAGAGAATCTAGAGCTCAGTTGATCAGCTTCTCACATTTTCTTACTTCAGGTAAAGCAAGATTCCAGAATTATTTAAACAGTTTTTAAACATGTTTTTAATTCTTTGCCTGCTGATGTTTGCTGTTAAAAACCTGACTGCAATATATTTATTTTTGTGATGGGTTTCCTTTCTCATCTCTTGCATTGACAGATGAACCTGGACTGCAAGATCCCTGTTAGGAAGGTAAGTTGGATGCTTTAGAGACTGTAAGCTGCCAGGAACTCTTTACTGTAGAAGAAGAAATTCTTCCCTGAGAGAGTGGTGAGGCCCTGGCACAGGGTGCCCAGAGCAGCTGTGACTGCCCCATCCCTGGAAGTGTCCAAGGTCAGGCTGGACAGGGCTTGGAGCAGGCTGGGATAGTGGAAGGTGTCCCTGCCCATGGCAGGAGGTAGAATGGGATGGGCTTTAAGGCCCCTCCCAACCTAAACCATTCTGGGATTCAGTGAATCTGTAATGAAATGATGTACAGGTAGAGAAGAGCAGTTAATACCAGGTTGCTGAATGTCCCTGACAGTGGGATACTGAAGATTCTCACTGCAATTTACACTTTTAAACTACTGAGAGATGTGGACAATGTTTTATTTATTATTATACTTCTATCATTCGTAACACCAGAAATTGTGTTGATGTTGCTCAGATTTAAGTAAAGGGATTCATCAAAGTGAGAGGAGCATAGAACCATAGAAAATCCTGTGTTGGAATGAACCCACAAGGACCATCAGTCCAACTCCTGTCCCTGCACCGACACCCCAACAATCCCACCCTGTGCATCCCTGGCAGCGCTGTCCAAACGCTCCTGGAGCTCTGGCAGCCTTGGGGCCGGGACCATTCCCTGGGGAGCCTGGGCAGTGCCCAGCACCCTCGGGGGGAAGAACCTTTCCCTGAGATCCATCCCAACCCCTGACGTGAGGGTCCTGGTTAATTTGGTTCTCCACACTGACAGTGTGAGGTTGGGGTGTCCCACCAAATGAGAGTCCCTCTGTCTATAAATGAAATGCTACTTGTCCTTAGTGTTTCTATGTGCCATTGACTCCTCTGTCCCATTTTTTATTGCCTATGTGGAAAACCACAGAATTTATTGTAGCACATAAAAATGTACAGTGCGTGACTCAAGCCCTCTCCCATCCTGTTTGCTCAGTCGTTCTTGGTTTGATACGCAGCAGGAAAGGTCGTTTACAAGTAATTACTTTTTTTCATTAACAGTTGCAATTTTCTTGACTGTGCAATGACAGCATTGACTTTCTTGATCAATACCAAATAAGCAAACATTAAAACCCTACAGTTACTCAAGTTAAATATGATGAAAGAGAACCCAATTTCAAATTTAATTAAAATTGCAGTAGCCAGTCTTGCCTGAAACCTCTGTAGCTCAGGGCAGAAGGTTGATGAAGAAGGCTTCAGCTTGGACACCAAATTCTTGGTTTTGTATTTTCAAAGGAGCTTTAGGTGAAGTTTTCCAATATAAGCTTAATTTCTGTGTATGGTGTAGTGGTGGTGATGAACTTCTAAATAACTTAAAATTCCACCTTCCATAGTGTGTGGGAAGAACTGAAGATTTCTGTGTATTTCCTCCAGATAGCTGCCTTCATTTCAATTGGGTTGTTACCATTTTATCTCCTTCTTCTCCTGGCATGGTTTAAAAATGCTGGCTTTGAGGGGAAAAAACATAATCAGGGGACTTGAAATCTCAAAAGAATACATTTAATGCACACAGTAAAAAGAAGAGAGACACATAGAAGAGCAGAGGGTGAAGGAGGTGGAAAAAATTACAAACAAAAGATGCTGCATAGTAAGCATATTATGTGTATGAAATAATGCTCATATGGTTGCAATTTTTGTCTGTAAAGAAGTCCTGGGTTAGTCTGATACCTTGCATTTTAAATAGTCCATTGCAGATAGGTTTGTTGTACTATAATTCTCCAAAATTGTACAACCCCTGATGGGGCAGTGGAGCCAGTCTCTTTCCCAGGTAACAAATGACAGGACGAGAGGAAATGGCCTTAAGTTGCAGCAGGGGAGGTCTGGGTTGGGTATAGGGGAAAACTTCTTCATGGAAATGGTGGTCAGGCACTGGCACAGGCTGCCCAGGACAGTGGTGGAGTCATCATCCCTGGAAGTGTTCAAATGATGTGTGGCTATGGCACTTGGGGATATGGGTTAGTGGTAAACATGGAGGTGGTGCTGGGCTGACTGTTGGACTTGATGATCCTGGAGGTCTTTTCCCACCTTAATGATTCTGTGATTCCATAATCGCTAAAGAAATTGCACCGTTGTGTAAGAGTTGAGTTGCCTGTAGCAACAGTTCCTTTCCTTCTGTTATGTTTCCTTCCCTCCCACTCCTTGCTCTAGAAGAAACTCTTCCCACAGCAAAACATATAGAGAGATGTATTAAAGAAAAAGAAGAAATAAATCCCACCCACGCTCTGGTATCATGTGTATCCTTTAAACATTTTATCACTTTAGATTTCTGCCCTCTGGCCTGAAGTGTCTGGAGCTGCCAGGTTTTGTTGTGTGGGTTTGGGGTTTTCCCCCACCCCTTGGAGCAGGGATCCTGGGCTCCAGGGGCTGCTGTTTGGGAGCAGCAGTGTACAGCAGTGTACAGCGTGGAACAGACATATGGAGACACTTCCTTCTCAGTGTTTTTGAACAAAGTTAACCAAGCTGTAATGTGGCTTTGGTGCTGTCATAGTGGTACCTGGGAAAAGAGTGCAATGGAGACAACCAGAGCTGGACACTTTGGCTTTTGGATGTGACACCATCAGACAGTAAGAGAATTGCCACAGGCTTCAGCTTCATGTATTTGTTGAAGGCTGGGAGAGCTGGAGGTGTTCAGCCTGGGGAAGGAAAGGTTCTGGGGAGATCTCAGAGCCCCTTCCAGTGCTTAAAGGGGCTCCAAGAGATCTGGAGAGGAACTTTGGACGAGGGCCTGGAGTCACAGGACAAGGGGGAATGGCTTCCCACTGCCAGAGGGCAGGGATAGATGGGAAGGAATTCTTGGCTGCCCAGGTTGCCCAGAGCAGCTGTGGCTGCCCCATCCCTGGAAGTGCTCAAGGCCAGGTGGGACAGGTCTTGGAGCAATGTGGTCTAGTGGAATGTGTCCCTGCCCATGGCAGGGGGTGGGACTGGATAATCTTTAAGGTCTCTCCCAACCAAAACCATTGTGGAAACCACTGTGATTCTTCATTTAAAGTTCAGTTTCAAATCACTCTTCACATTCCTTCAGGCTTTTTGGAGTATTTTGAATGGCTTTTTAGAACTTACTGAAGAACATTATTTCTATGTTGTTTATTGTCAAATGAAGCTGTTTCTTCTTTAAGTACAGTTCTGGGGGATGTAAAGAAGGTTCTGTTTAAATATTCTGGGATCAAGGTCATAAGCCATACAAAAATATATATTTGGAGAGGGATGTATTTCAAAGCTTTCATAGATGTTTACATAGATGCATTGTTTTATAGAATCAGAATCCCAGAATGGTTTGGGCTGGAAGGGACCTTAAAGCTCATCCAGTTCCACCCCCTGAACAGGAACACCTTCCACTGTCCCAGGCTGCTCCAAGCCCTGTCCAGCCTGGCCTTGGACACTTCCAGGGATCCAGGGGCAGCCCCAGCTGCTCTGGGAAGCCTGTGCCAGGGCCTCAACACCCTCATAACCAAAAATATTTCTTCCTAATACCCCATTAAAACCCACCCTCCTTCAGTTTAAAGCCTTTCCCCCTTGTCCCATCACTACATGGCCACTGTATGAACTAACCCAGTGCAGCATGTTCTGAGCTCTGCTGGAGCTGGTGCTGTCCCCCGTACATTCAGTGCTACCATAACCTCATGCCTTGATTGTGATCTTCATTTTGCCATCCAGTTATCATCCTCTGTTACTGGTAAATCAGAAAGATTGGGAAGTGTTGAAATATCATGAGCATTTTCTACCCTGATCTTAGTCAGATCAAAAGAGGATGAAAAGGTACATCTGCTGCAAAAAGCTTTCCTCATTAGAAATTAGGAAGTAAAGCCATTGGACACTGCCACAAGTGCTGCTAGCAATGGAAGCCAGGTTATGACACTAAATACTAAATATTTTAACTGATGGAGCAGTCCTTGTTCAGGGCAAGTGACACAGATGCCTGAAAAAACCAAGAACCAGATGTGGGACAAGCCTCTGAGTGCTGCACATCCCTCCCAGACAGACACAACACACCAGCATGGACACTGCAGCCAAGGCCTGACGTGTCCCCATAAAAGAGCTGCCCTGACATCGGGGCTGGGTGTCACCAACTCGCATGTTCAGCTGCAGCTGAGCATCTTCCACTTGTCCCTTGAGCATGCCCAGGCTCTGCTTTCTTGCTGGGGCAGAGATTTGGGCGTTGTTATTTGCTCTGCACAGGTTTAGGGAAAATACCTCTTCTGACAACACTGTTCCGTGAGGCTGCTGGGGACAGAAGGGAATCGCTCCTGGAGGCATCAGTCTGGCTCCTGGTGATGCAGAGAGAAAGATGCAGGTGTACAAGAGTGCCTGAACCAGTGCTGGGCACAGCCACTCGCAGAAGGGTGAGCTTAAGACATCACCTAAAGCTTATTCAGGATGAAAGACCCTTTCAAATGATCCTCTCTCCAAATGAACCAACAATTACCTGCAGAGCTGCCTCTAGCTCTGTGGTCCCCAATACCAGAAGGACATGGAGCTGCTGGAGCAAGTCCAGAGGAGGCCACGGAGATGCTCCCAGGGCTGGAGCCCCTCTGCTCTGGAGCCAGGCTGGGAGAGCTGGGGGTGCTCACCTGGAGAAGAGAAGGTTCCAGGGAGACCTCAGAGCCCCTTCCAGGGCCTGAAGGGGCTCCAGGAGAGCTGGAGAGAGACTTGGGACAAGGGATGGAGGGACAGGACACAGGGAATGGCTTCCCAATGCCAGAGGGCAGGGTTAGATGGGATATTGGGAGGGAATTGTTCGCTGTGAGGGTGGGGAGGCCCTGGCACAGGGTGCCCAGAGCAGCTGTGGCTGCCCCTGGATCCCTGGAAGTGTCCAAGGCCAGGTTGGACAAGGCATGGAGCACCCTGGTCTATTGGAAGGTGTCCCTGCCCGTGGCAGGGGATGAGAAAGGGATGATATTCAAGGTCTCTTCCAACCCAAATCATTCTGGGATTCTGTGATTCTGTATTTCTGGGTGGAAATATAAATCTTTGCTGTGATAAAGCATGTTTTATCATCATTTAGCATGTTTTAACTCAGTGATGTTCCCTTTAAATGCTGGAGATTGGACATCAAAGACATGCCTGCTCTTATGACTTACTGCCATTTTCTGGTTCCCTTTTTGAAGGTTTGAAATGCAGGGCAGACTCCTCAGGCTGGAAGGTACATTTCTGGTTAATCCAATGGGAGCGTCCAAGTGTACTAAAAGGGCTTGAGTTGGCAAAAGAGAGCCTGTGGCTTTGGGATTGCTAATGCCCAGATCTTGCTGAGATGACATGAGCTGGTTTTTCTGTACAAAATGTGTGCTGTTCCTGATGAATATTGTTGTCCATCTCTCCACCTCCAAACTCTGCTTCTTTGGGTAACTTTCATTTTGCCAGGAAAAGGCAAAATGTAGGACATTGAGCCTTGCTCTCTTTGGCCCAAATGTAGGATGCTAGGAAGAAGACTGGCAAGTAGGCAAAGCCTCAGCCTAGAATGTGAGACAAACATTCCCAGACTATTGCCCGTTTACCCAGTGACTTGGGAAGGGCTGCACAGTCCCGATGTTTCGGCTCTGTAGCTTTGGGAGGGACCCGGGCACGCGGTGGTTCAGCTGTACCCACCGAGCCGGGCATTGCCTTTGCTGCAGCAGAGAAGGGAGAAGGCAGTACTGACGTTCCGTGTGTTAAAGGCTCAGGCTCTGGCTGGGTGGCAGGCACCAGGATGTAAAGGGGGCACCAGCTCAGGTGGAAGCAAATGGGAATCTCTGCTGGCTGTGCAGCAGGACAGGGAAAGCCCATTTATTACATCTGAGGGGGTGGTTCCCTGTGCGTGACGCCGAGTTCTTTGGCCCATGGTCATGTCTGTAACAACGGCCGGATGTGGCAAAGCCCAAAAGTACAAAACATTTCTGTTTGTCACAGTGAGCCTTGTGCAGATCCTGGGAGTGCAGCACAGGGCTGTAAGGATGAACTCATGTGTTTTTCTCCAGCTTGAACAGACCAAGTTTCTAAGGGTCCATCCCTACAAATACAGGGAATAATGCAAGGAGTACTCCTGAGGAAACCCACCCCACGAATCCTTTGAACAGTCTGGCTTGAATGGCTTGGGGAAGTTGTTTGTGGATGGAAAAATATAACCAAGACCTGAACGTACCAGCTAGTTTGGATTAGTTTTCTTCCACACTGCCTTTGCCCTTGAATTGCCAGTGTTTTCTGAAGGCTTAAACATTATTTTATTAAAATTTTTTTTAAAGTGCACCCAAAAAGATCTCAAGACCCCTGAATGAAGTCTGGTGTTTGCCTACAACTGCATTTTCTTCTTTTTCACCATTTTGCTCAGAATATTGGAAATGCTGAACATGAATGCAGAACTGGTGTCTGGTTTTCTGGCTGGGATGATGAACTGCGGAGGGGGTTATTCCCTGCCAACTCGTTGTGGATGCTGCAGGATACAGATAAGCTGGTTCTCTTTGACAGTGGTTCTTAGTTAAAGGTCTCTCTGCCATTGCCTGTCCCAACCTTGTCACCCCCAGTGGAAAAGGGAGGGGTGGCTGTGCTCCCGGATCAACATGCCCTGAGGCTCACAGAATTGATGCTGAGACAGGATTACACTGGTCCCAGCTCTTCCTCTCCTGAGACTCAGCCTCCCTGAGTCCCACCACAGGCACCCACTCCATGGTCACTGCTCTGGCCAGGCCAGCAGTGGTGACAGCAACCGTCCCTGTTTGCAAGGGGATACTGATTCCCCCACAGTGCCCCAGGGGACAGGATCTGGTGCGCTCCAGTTCCCTTCTAGCAAGGGTGTGTAAATGTGCCCTCAAAGGGCAGAAGTTGCTCTAAATGTTGTCAAATAATGAGTCATTTCTGATGGAGGTTGGAGGGTGCAGGCGGTGCTGGCACAGGGACCGCCCGGACGCTGCATCACAGCCTCACCAGCAGAGAAATCAGGAAATTGGGCCCCGGCTCTGTCTGGGAGCTACCCTTGAACGTAGAGCTTGGCTCTGTGTAGGAAAGAGACTCTCCAGCAGTTCAGGAATCCATGTCCAGGCTCAGCTGTGAGCTTCCCCTGACATCGCTGCCCCCAGCTCCACATGGCCACCACTGAGAGGTAAGAGCGAGGTCTGAGAGGTGCCGCGGGCAGATGAGGTGTCCTCCTGTCCACTCTGGTAGCAGGGAGGGGCAGGCGCGGTGCTGAGCGTGGTGGGCAGTGGGGGAATGCCCGGGTGTCACCCGTTTTCCAGCAGAGGAGCTGTAGCTGCCCTTTGTCCGAGTGACAGCCAGTGCAGCCGGGTGTCTGTGTTCGGGAGGGGAGGGCACGGTGTGTCGGCTCCACCGCAGCCAGAGGTGCAGCCCCCATAGGCGGTGTCCCCTCTTGTCACAGTGCTGTCAGCTCTGGCACCTCCTCAGCCGGGGTAATTCTGTGCACTGGGAATAAGCTTGAGCTCTCCAGTCCAGGGTCGGGACAGCTCTACCAACGCCCACTATGTTTCTGTGCTTCTCAACCTCATTGCCATTTCTCAGGTTTACTAATCCATAAAAGTACAGAACAGCCCCAAACAAAGAAGGGGGCAAATATCTCCTCTCAGGCTTTCTGCCTGCATACTCTGCTTGTGGGAACATTCATTCCAGTGATGGGAACCTCATGGATCAAACACCTCCAGGAACAAAGAGCTGCTTTAGGATAAGGCATGTGAGTGTCACCAGGAGGGAGGTGATTCACTGCTGTCCCTGCTGGTGCCCGGGTGAGGCACTCGCTAGTGTCCAGGCTCTGCCAGCGGCAGGTGTCCATGTGGGGGTGCATGTCCAGCACCCCGAGCCCCAGGGCCAGCTGGGCAGAGGAGAAGCTCTTCCCTTTGGTACTCGAGTGGAGGATCTGTCCCTTCCCAGCACCACCTGCTGTCTGCACACGGGGGCAGGACTGACCAAACAGTTGCTGCTTTTCACCCAAAATTTCTGTCCTGGAGCAGCAGAAAATGAAGGACAGTTGTCAGAGCTGTCATCAGCCGTCCTGGCTCAAGCCAGCACATTCCTCCTTGCACCAGGATGTACCACGGCAGGGATATGGAGCGGACCCTGTTCTGAAGCTCTGTGTTCATGAGGTCCTCACCATCCTGGAAGTGATCTGAGCTGCACCCAGTCACATCAGCCTTTGGCTGTGCCTGATGGGGAACAGGCACACAGTGACTGCCTTTGCATCCCCAACTTCACCAAGACAATCTGTGTGCCATGGGTGGGCTGCAGGGTGAGGGGATGGCAGTGCTGGCTAACGATGGCTTCTGGTAGAGGCAAACCTTCTGCCTTCTGATACTAACCTTGTAGCAGCTGCAATTGTCCCTGTTTTGTTGTTGTGGATAGGGACTGGCATAATCAGATAGTCCTTGGATCCGCACTGCCACAGAGACGAGTTTACCACCAGTGATGCAGAGGAGTGATTGTGACTCACCCTCCAAAGGAGGAATGGAGCAAAGTCATCTCTGCTCCAAGGAGCTTATCCCACAGCGTGGGCGGCAGGGCGGGGGGGGATTCTGCCCCTCTGCTCTGCTCTGATTAGACCCCACCTGCACAGCTGCCTCCAGCTCTGAGACCCCCAACATCAGGAGGACGTGGAGCTGCTGGAGCCAGTCCAGAGGAGACCACAGAGATGCTCTGAGGGCTGAAGCTCCTCTGCTCTGGAGCCAGGCTGGGAGAGCTGGGGTTGTCCAGCCTGGAGAAGAGAAGGATCCAGGGAGAGCTTAGAGCCCCTTGCAAGGCTCAAAGGGGCTCCAGGAGAGCTGGAGAGGGACTTGGGACAAGGGGGAATGGATTCCCACTGCCAGAGGGCAGGGGTGGATGGGATATTGGAAAGAAATTCCTCCCTGTGAGGGTGGTGTGGCCCTGGCACAGGGTGCCCAGAGCAGCTGTGGCTGCCCCTGGACCCCTGGAAATGTCCAAGGCCAGGCTGGACAGGGCTTGGAGCAACCTGGTCTAGTGGAAGGTGTCCCTGCCCATGGCAGGGGGTGGAATGAGATGGGGTTTAAGGTCCCTCCCAAACCATACCATTTCCTGATTCTATGATCCTCCCAAGGAGGTGACAGTGGGGATGAAGGACTCCAGGAGGAAGAGACCCACAATTTTAAATTGCAAAGTTGTCATATGCATCCCAGCATGACCACTTGGTGTCAAGGGCAGCACAGGGACATTGTGCAATCATCCCACAGCCAGTGCATGTGACAGTCCCACCTCAGCCCAGCCTTGCCTGTCAGTGTCCCTGCTGCCAGGCAGCCCCTGCGTCAGCCCTGCTGCATCCCACATCAGGAGGGCCATGGCTGGTGCCTCTTGTGGCCCTGGTGACTCGGAGCTCCTGAAAGAGGAGGTGAAAAAGCAAGTTCCTGGTAAAACCACATTACACCCCCACAACTGTGGTGCTGTGGCAGCAGAGCTGGTGGGAGCTGGGGCCCCTCTTTGGTGGCAGAGGCAGAGAGCAGGAATGCTGGGTCCTGCTCCCATCCGTGTGTCGCATCCCAGCAGTGTTCCCAGGACACAGCTGGCACAGGCAGGGCTTGCAGCCTGCTCTAAGCCTTTTCCTCCATCCCATGGTGCGAGGCTGCATGAGGGGCAGGAGCTGCGCTGGCCAGGGGAGCCTGTGGGACAGCAGCGGTGGCCTGGGACAGCAGCCATGGCCTGGGACAGCAGCCATGACCTGGGACAAGCCAGTTCAGCCCTGTCCCTCCACAGCCCCTTTGGTTTCTTCTGCAGGTGGCAGCAGGAGAGGACAGGGAGTCCCTGATGCGCTGACGGTTGGCCATGTCTGGGGTGAGCGGGGCTGCACAGGGACACCAGCAATTCCAGCTGACACCAGGGTGACGTGTGCCCCCGGGACCGAAGTGGGGTGGAGGAGGGCTCATGCCCAGTGCCCCTGGTCCCCAGCCAGGGTTTCAGATGGTCCTTGGGGCTGGCCCTGGTGCCTGTGGGAAGCAGAGGGGTCCAGCTCTCGCTGTCCCTACTGATGCCACCTTCTCCTTGCAGAAGCACTGGCCCCCCGGGACACAGTGTGTCACCAAGCATGACCACACCAAGCCCAAGCCCCGGGAGCTGGCCTTCCGCAAGGGTGACATGGTCACCATCATCGAGGCTGTGGAGGTGAGACCTGTGGGTGCTCAGGTACACGCTGTGCTGAGAGGGCATAGCCAGAATGGGACTCTGGTGCCATCAGCTCATCTGCCAGAGCCAGTCCCTCCCCTCCCAGAGGGATCCTCCCTTCCCGGAGGGATTCCCCCTTCCTTCCCTGAGACCCTCTCGTCCCCAGGGAAAAGGCTGGTACCGCGCCAGGCACAACGAGACGGGGCAGGAGGGGCTGCTGGCAGCCAGCGCACTGCGGGAGCGTGGGGCCATCCGCGCCGACCCCAAGCTCAGCCTGATGCCGTGAGTACAGCTGGGGCAACTGGAGGAGCCCAGGGGGCCCAGCTGAGCCCCTGGGAGCTGCAACAGCAGATGAGTTCAGTGTGCTCCCCCCCATCCATGTTATGGGTGGGCAGCTGGGGACGGAGCATCCCATGCCCTGCGATAGAGGGATTTGCTGGGGCCAGTACCTGGCTTTAAAGACCCTTAGTTGTGCCCACCCAGCTTGGATGGACCTGATGGAGAGGGGTTTTGTGCAGTGGGGGCTGTGTAGCTTTGGCAGGAGCTCTGCTTTCCCCATGTCACTGCTGCCCCTGGGGGAAGCACCCTGGTTCAGCTCCCTCTCCAATGCCCCCCTCCTTAGCTGGTTCCACGGGAAGATCTCAGGGTTGGAGGCAGTGCAGGAGCTGCAGCCCCCTGAGGACGGGCTGTTCCTGGTGCGTGAGTCTGTCCGGCACCCCGGTGATTACGTGCTGTGCGTGAGCTTCGGCAAGGAGGTGATCCACTACCGCGTGGTGCACGAGGAGAACACGCTCAGCATCGACAGCCAGCAGTACTTCTCCAACCTCATTGACATGATTGAGGTGAGACCCCTGGGCAGGAAGTCCCACCAGTGCCAGAGAAGGGCAAGGAACTCATGGGCTCCTTGTCCTGCTCTGTGTGGTTTTCATTGGTGTTTGTTACCTGGTGTAACTCTCTATCCCCATCAAAGACTCGTGGTTCACACTCAGTTTGGGGTGCAATGGGCAGATCTGGGATATCCCAAGGATGTCTCTGCAAACCAGCTGTGCCACCTGCAGTCCCAGTCCCCGGCCATGGGCCACATCCCTATCCCTGCTTATTCAGTGCTTCACACAGCAGGAAGACCCTGGTGGCCTCTGCCTCCTCTGGACTTTGAGGCATTTTACTGTGTCTCCCTCCACTCAAAGTCCCCTCTCACCTGCTGACCCCACAGGGCTCCCAGGCTGTTGTGTGAGCTCTCGCCCTTCCAGTGAGTTTTTCCTGGTGGTCCATCCTCACCCTGTCTCCTCTCCAGGGAGTTGCACTCTCATGTTTTCCTTTTAGACACAACTACTTTTGGGTGGGTCCTTTCCCTTCTCAACTGCCCCAGCCCCACTTTAAAACTCTGAAGGTTGTTCTATCCCATCTTGTCTCATCCTGTCTGGCTGCTTCTGCTCCCATTGCCTCTGCAAACTGCCCTCAGCTGCTACAGCACCTGCTGGGGGTCCAACCCCACTGCTACTATCCCACATCCCCTGTGGTCCATCTGGCTGTGCCCCGAGGAGAGCAAGGCTGAGACATGGGCTGCCCTCCAGAGAGGCGATGGTGGGGTCTTGTGGAGCATCCCAAAGCTGTTCCCTGGACTCACACCCCGAGCCTGAGGGTAAGAGCTTGCATCACCTCCATCTGTTCCTCCCTTGGCAGCATTATATGAAGGAGCAGGGAGCCATCTGCACCAAGCTGGTGAAGCCCAAACCAAAATCTGGGATGAAGTCAGCTGAGGAGGAGTTGGCCAAAGGTAGGGGATGGTGCGTGGGGGCTGTGGTCTGCATTTTAGGGACAAGGCCCCACTGGTGGCCCCTGCTAACCTGCCCTTGTGCCCATGCCCAGCTGGCTGGTTGCTGAACCTGAAGCACCTCACTCTGGGAGACCGCATTGGGCAAGGCGAGTTCGGAGGTAGGTGAGAGGATGGGGCTGGAGGCTCCCCAGCTGCAGCTTCCCCAGATGGCACCCCCTGATCCCTCTCCCCATCTCATGGCATGAGGGGCTCAGCCTGGGGTGCAGGAGACCAGGTGTGGGGCTCAGCCTGACTCTCCCATGCTCTCTCAGATGTCCTGCAGGGCGAGTACATGGGGCAGAGGGTGGCTGTGAAGAACATCAAGTGCGATGTGACTGCCCAGGCCTTCCTCGCTGAAACAGCTGCCATGACGTGAGTGCCCCATGGAGGTGTGGCCCAACCCTGCCTGTGGCCTGGGACGAGCAGGCACCTCCTTGACTTGGATCCCCTCCATTCCAGGAAGGTCCGGCACAGAAACCTTGTGTGTTTGCTGGGAGTGATCCTGCACAATGGCCTCTACATTGTCATGGAGTTCATGAGCAAGGTGAGAGTGCCTGGCTGCTCCTCAGCCAGTGGGACCCATCACCACTTAGATTTGGGGACAATATCCTTGTCTAGGGGCTGAATCATACAGATGCTGGGCACTGCAGCACCTGCAGAAGGTAAAGTCTCCTGCAGCCCTATCCTGTTGGTCCTGACTCATTTTATCCTCCTCTGTCAGGGCAACCTGGTGAACTTCCTGCGCACACGGGGCCGGGCACTCGTCCCGACCCAGCAGCTCCTCCTGTTCGCCCTGTAAGTCCATCTCTCTCCTCTGGGCTTGGATCCAGGGCTCTGCATCCCCCTGTGCAGCCTCAGGGGACATAAAGTGACACGGCTCTGTCTCATTCGGTTGTGGCAGGGATGTGGCTCAAGGCATGGACTACCTTGAGTCCAAGAAGTTGGTGCACCGGGACCTGGCTGCCCGCAACATCCTCATCTCCGAGGAGAACGTGGCCAAAGTGAGCGACTTCGGCTTGGCCCGGGTCAACCCCAAGGGTGCAGATGCCACATTGCTCCCTGTGAAGTGGACGGCACCAGAGGCCCTGAAACACAATGTGAGTGACAGTGAGAGGGAAGGGGCTGGCCAGGGGGTCCTTCCAAAGCATCTCACCCACCCCCTTGGGTTGCCCCTTCTTGTTCCCACTCCCACTGACCCATCCCTGCCCTGCAGTGGCCTCTGGCACAGTCAGCCCTGCATCTCCCAAAATTCTGTCTCTGTCTTGAGCAGGCGTGCAGTGGGAATTGGGGCAGGATGATGGGACTGGGAGGTGTTCACACCCTGGGGAGCTGAGGGAGGGCAGGGGGCAGTCACTGTCCTCTGTCTTGCCCTTGAGAAGCAATGGGGACCCAGCGCAGCCTCAGCTGGCTTCAGCCTCCCCTTCTCCTGCCGCCACAGAAATTCTCCTCCAAGTCGGATGTGTGGAGCTATGGGATCCTCCTGTGGGAAACCTTCTCCTTTGGACGGGCACCCTACCCCAAGCTGGTGAGCACTGTGCCAGGGAACACCACAGGTTACATCCCACTGGCACTGATGGAATAGGGACATCCCACTGCTCCCTGACCAGAGCAGGGAAGGGGATCCCAGCTGGCTTCTCCATCCTCACAGGCCTTGAAGGAGGTGACGCAGCTGCTGGAGCAGGGGTACCGCATGGATCCCCCCGAGGGCTGCCCACCCACCATCTATGCCCTCATGAAGAGCTGCTGGGAGTTGGAGCCAGGCAAACGCCCGTCCTTCAAGAAACTCACAGAGAAGCTGCAGAAGGAGCTGAAGCACCTGAGGGACATTTAACCTCCATCCTGCTACTAGGACCCAGGACCTGAAGCCCCTGGACCCTCCAGGGTTGGGAGTGGCAGGGTAATAGGGGCCAGGAACAGGATGGCCTGTGGTGCTTCTGTCTCCCTGTGGAGATGGGGCAGCAGCCTGCCTCCATCCCAGCATGGTCCTTCTACCCACCACACAGCCCAGAGAAGGTTGCCATGGGATCGATCTCCCCTGGCCCCCCAGAGTCGAGAGTGCAGACCCCGAGGGAGCCATGCCCACACCCCCTGTGCTCAGCCCCAGGAGCGGATGCTGCATGTGGGGTCCCTTCAAGCTGCAACTCCCACTGATGGGACACAGGACTGGACATCTCCACTCACTGGAGGATGAGACCCCACCCTGACTCAGCCCTGCTCCAGTGCTCAGCCCTGCCACAGGGATGCCGGCACAGCCAGTTAAACCACATGGATTTGGGCTTTTTGATTAAACCAAAGAAATTAGTTCAACAGCATCTTTAAGCCTCTGGGATGAAATTAGGCCTATCCCTCACTTGGGGCCTGACAAAGCTGAGTGAAAGGCTTTGGGGGGGCCAGGAGCTGTGGCCCTCGGAGCCCCCCATGCCATCCAGCCCCTCTCCCGTCAGGGCTCTGTGCGGCAGGGGATTACAGCCTTTTAATCAGAGTCTGTATGGGAATTGCTTGTGTATAGATTACGGGCACAGGGCACATCCCCAGCAGTGGGGAGCCCCCAGCCCCACAGGCTCCCAAGCAATCTCGAGTCTCAGTGGAGCAGGGATTAGCGGGGGCACAAGGCTGCCACGCGGGTGGGTGTGCACCCACCACCGCCTCATCTGCTGCCAGACCCTCGATTGGGTTTTTTCAGCTAATCCTCTTGTGTCTCCTCTGTGCTGACTTCCTGCACCCCCAATCCCCCTGTGTGCATGGTTCTGGGTGCCCACGGCATGGGGCTCTCCCCAGGACTTGGCCCCAGCCCCATGAGTGCTGCCCCAAATTGGGATCCATGTAATGGGGGGTATTTCAGCATGTGCTGCAGTTTGATGGCTCCTTCCACCTCCCCATCACTCTGATGTGGCAGCACCTGCTGTCCCCCCACCCTGTCACTGTCCCCTGCAAGCACCCTTGGGTGCAGCGAAGGGAAGGTCTTTCCACCCTGGCTGTGGCTTCTCCTCCTAATGCCTTAATCCGCCCCTGATCCGCAGTGCCCCTGGGGCTGGTCCCACTGACCTTGCAGACATTGGAACCTGGTGGGTACCTTGGGGGCACAAGCTGCCACCACCACCCGCCATGGCCTCCTTCTTCACAGCCGCCCTGAAGAGCTTCCAGGGGGGCAAGGACGAGTCACCCAAGGGGGCTCCCAAGGATGACAAGGCAGCTGTGCTGCCCAGCGGCGTGGCCCGCGAGGAGTTTGAGGAGTACCAGCGGCAGCTGCTGGAGGAGAAGTAAGGCTTTGCTGGGGCTGGGTGGGTCACTAAGGTCCCCCAACACACCGGAATGAGGATCCCACCTTCTGTGGGCTTTCCCCAGGGTGGCACAGGACAGAGACGGGAGGCAGCTGGGGCAAGAGAAAGTGCAGAGTGGGTGCCCTTCAGTGTCTCTCCCCCACAGCATGGGAGGTTCACGGAGGTGCTGGCACAGGGCTGTGACAGTGCCTTCGTGCACCACAGGTCACAAGGAGAACCCCCAGATGTCAGAGCCTCAGGGTGGTTGCAGCCCAGCACCCTTGGAGCCAAGGGATGGGGGGTCAGCAGGGGATTGGATTAAGGTCCCACCTCCCCAGGACCAGGTGCTGTGGGAACCCAGCAGCTCAGCACCAGGGAGATGAGAGGCTGCAGGAGGAGCAAGTCCCTGCAATGGGCACCTTCATCAAGCACCTCTGAATCTGGGTGCTGGGGCTGGGTGGACAGGTTGTGGCTCCTGCTCCCAGGTCCCCATTTTTACCTTCTTGTGGGTGTCAGACCTCCTCCCTCCTGCCCTGGACCTGTTCTGCAGGAGGACCACGGTGATGTCGGGGTGCTCGGTGCTAGGGGGGCTCGGTGAGGGGGAGGTGATGGTGTGGCACCTGCTGCAGGATCGAGCGGGACAAGGTGTTTGCACGGAGGAAGGCAGAGCGGGCCACAGTGCGGATGCACCTGCGGGACAAGTACCACCTGGCCCAGGTAAGAACCAGCCTGTCTGCGGTGGGACCTGGGGGCTCCCCTTGACCCTACATAACCCGGAACAGCCCCAGGTCCACGGCTGCCGTGCTCCCCTGGATGGGAGGGATTCCTGAAGAGGGCAGCAGACGGCCACTGTCTCCATCTGACCATCTGCCGCCCACTGTCCATCCAGCGTCCGAGTCTGGCACTGGACAGTCCTGGAATCCCCCCGTGTCCGCAGCACCCTGGGACCAGCTGTTCTCTGTCCCCTGTCCCCCGCTCCACCGTGGTAGGCACCGTGTCTGTCCCCACCCGATACCCTCTCCCACTCGCATGCAGGACGAGCGGGACGATGCCCAGGTGCACGTGGCCGGAGGTGCGGTGGAGCTGCCGCAGGACCTGGCAGCCATGGTGCACAGCGAGGACGAGGAGGAGGATGGCAGTGCCGGGGCCTTCGCCTTTCTGGCGAAGCTGCGGGAGGTGGAGCTGCCGGCGCTGCGGGACCGCGCGCGGGGCGGCGTGGACCATGTGAAGGAGAGGTGCGCCCTGATGTAGCACCGCTGCCCGCCCCGCGGCAGGTGACACCAGCAGCCCCTGTCCCCGGGAGTCACGGGATGCGGAGGCTCTGGATGCCTTTACTTGGGGTAGGGGTCCCAATACACGTTGGGCGTGGGTTTTCTTCCCCAAAACCTTTCCCAGTTGCTTTCCCAGGGTGTGCTGAGGCGCAGAATGCCTGGGTTCCCTCCAGCCGTAATGGAGTCCAGGGTCCCTCTCGTGGTGCTCCTGGTGTGAGCCCCCACATGGGGCAGGTCCCTGACACTGTTACCCCCGCAGCAGCCCTGGTGCCGTGTACCACTTGGCTCAATAAACACAGTATTTGCCGGCACCATTCTGGTCGTCCTGCCGTATCCCGCGCACACACAGTCCCTGTCCTGGTTGGTGAGGGGACATGATGACACCGCTGGAACCGGGCAGCCCCATGTCCCCTGAGCCACCAACCAGCCCAGGATGCTTGGCCACTGGGTCCGTCCCCCGCTTCTGCAGCAGCCCCAAGCACGGGGGTCAGTGGGACCCAGTGATCACCCTGGCTATCCCTTGGGGACAGCACTGGGAAGGGGTGTAGAGCATTTACTCCCCTGCTCGAGCATCCCCTGCCAGTGCGGGCAGCAAGGGCATCCCTTTGGCTGGGCCAGGGTGTCCGGCTGCCTCTTGCCCCGCCAGGGACTCTCTCCTGGGCGTTTGGACAGCGCTGGCTTAAATGCCGCCGCGCCGGAAGGCCGGGGGCTGCTGAGATCACTAATACCTGCCTATTTTAGCGAGGTCTAATCTTCCTGAATCGCCTGTCCCCGAGGACTAAGCTCGCTGAACCCGTGTAAAATGTACGGCCAGCGCTGGCCCCAGTGGCACCTCCCGCCGGAGCCGCCGGGAATCATGCTGTGTGTGCATGAAAGGAAGGACGCGCTGAGCCGCCTCCGTCCTCCCCGCGCCGCTGCCATCTGCTCCGGAAAGGCTGCGGGGACGGCCCTGCCCGGGGCTGGGTGGGGGCGGCCGGATCCAGCGCAGGTGGGCTGGAAGCTGTGTCACCGAGCTCAGCGCTGTCACCAGAGCCATCGGGCTGAGCCGCCGCGGCTGGAGCACACGGAGCAAGGAGGTTCCCCCGGAACCCCTCCGCGTACCAGTCCAGGGGCTGGTGGCTGCTGGAGCATCCCAGAGAGCGTGAGGGCCTCGTCTGGGCCTGACACCGGGGAGCTTCCTGACGTTTGCTGGCCCTACTATCCCTGCTGTCCTCATCGTCCCTGCTGTCTCTGCCACCATTCCCATCCCCATTCACCAGCTTTTCTTCAGAACTTTGAAAATCTCCCTTCAGGCACAAACCCCACCTGTGGGATGGGACCGTCTGTGCCACACCAGTCCCTCACCAGGTCCCTGACAGGGTGGTGGCAGCTATGGCACCCAGCACAACGCTGATCCCACCCCACATCGCTGCTCTCCCCAGGGTTGGGCTCACCACCAAGTGCCAGCTGTTGGGATGGTGGCACTGAGGTCCCCAACGAGCTCTGTCACCACCACCTCAGCCCTCCATCCCCGCTCCACATCAGGGCCCCATCCTGCCCTCTCCCAGTGTTTCCAGTGGGGCTGCATGGGGACTCCCAGCGGCAGCTGGGATTTGGGTCAGGACCCTCCGCCAGGTCTCCTTGGCTAATCGTCCTGCCCCCCCGCCCTCCCCACGCTGCCACCTGCCTCCCGCTCAGCACCCTTTTGGGTCACCCCTGCTGCCTCCCCGCCTGCCCAAGGCCTCTTAATGAACTAAAAAAGTGATAAATCCCCGGCCGAGCTGGTCACGTGAGGCTGGTGGCCCCCGGCCGCCCCCCGGCCCGACCCCCGCCTCCGGCCCCACCGCCCCGGTAAGCTGACGCAGCGTCTCTAAGCGTTAGCAGCTTTGCGCGCTAATAGGATTAGGGAGGTTTAAAACTGTCATTTGAGTGAACTAAACCCCCTGATACTCTGCATTGCACCTTCTTAACCAATTTGCCTTCAATTAGGGTAATTGGGAAACTAGCAAAGAAGTATAGCATTAATATTTTAAAGTGATGAAGCGATTACGGGCCTTGGACAAGGAAGCAAATCAATTTGCTATCTGTTCCTAAAAGGCAATTATAATCATTTGGCAAATCAGCCTGCTGCCTCCCCCCGGGCGAGGCAACACCTTGCGGCGGCCGCGGGGCGGGCACGGCACACACAGCGCCGGGGCCGGGCAGCTGGGCAGTCCCCCGCCCCCAAACCCGGCACCCTGGGGACCTCCCTGCACCTCCGGGCCAGTGAGGCACCCTGGGGAGAGCTGCCGAGGGCCATCAGTGTAGGGTACACGGCTCCTGCACTCGTCACAGTGGCCAGCATGGGCACCCAGGCGAGTGGGGTCCAGGTGCTCCTCTGCACCCCTGGCCCCACAAATCGCCCCTGCCCCAGGGATGCCCCCAGTAACCCCATAGGCAGCACCTCCCTGCTCTCCCCTGCACGCTCTTGGCACCCCATCCCCAGGGGCTGCATGGCCTGCTGTACATGTCATGCCATCCCTGGTGTGTGGCCTTGCTGTCCCTGGGGCAGTGCCAGCCTGTCCCTGGGGTGGTGGCACACTGTCCCCAGGGTGGTGACGTGCCATCCCCAAGACAACATCACACTGTCCCCGAAGAGGTGTCAGACAGGGCAGGTGAAGCTGCACAACCCCAGTGGGCAGGATGGCCTTGGGGCCCACACCAGGACACTGAGGGGGCTGCGGGGTCTCACCAACCGCAGCTCTGGTGGGGAGGGCACAGACCCCACTCAGGGACCAGCAGCCACCTGGCACAGGGCACTGGGGGTCCAAAACCCCCACAGTGGCATTTGCCATGTGAAAGGGGAACTGTGGCAAGGAGGGGAAGGGAGTGGGAGGAAGCCTAGACAGGTCCGGGGGCGGCAGCGGTTGCAGGTGGCAGGAAGATGGTTTTGGGAGAAAGTAAAAGTGAGCAAAGAAAGAAAAGGGCAAAATCCACCCCACATGAGAGGGGCTGTGGGCAGCACCAAGCACATCCCTAGGCACAGCCTAGGACCCCACCATGATGTTTCCATCATTCTTCGGGGCCCAGGGGCAGCAGTGGGAGTGGGGAGGAGAGGGATGGTACTCCTGCCCCTCAACCCAGCTGCCTTTGTCCCACGCCCCTTTAGGCCAGGGCCCATGGGCAGCCCCCAGGGATTGTCCCCTCGGCTGGATCCCACAGCAGGTCCCCGCAGGGTGTTCCCATGCCCGGCCCCAGTGCTCAGTCCCATGTCCATGACTCATCCCAATGCCTGGTCCCATGGGCACTGCCCCATGGCTGCTCCCCACACTTGGCCCTCCTGCCTGGTCCCCTGCTCTGGTCCCCATGAGTGTTCCCCCTGCCTGGTCTTCATACCAGGTCCCCAAGGCTGTTCAGGGGGCCTGGTCTCTATGGCTGGTCCCTACACCTGGTCCTCACACCTGGGCCCACAACCAGACCCCAGAGCAGGTCCTCAGACCATGTCCACACCCTGGCTCCTCACAGCTGGACCCCACGCCTGGTCCCCATCCCTGTCCTCACACCTGTTCCCATCTCTGCTCCCCACATGGGCAGGGCTCTGCAGGCAGCATCACTGGGAGCCACAGGGCCACCCACGCTGTCACAGGGCCACCCCCAGGCTCGCCATCCCTATCCAGGGGGGATAACACCCACCACCGCAGCATCCCCATGCCACCGAGGCTTGCAGTGCCTGCCCCGGACCCCATCCCTGGGGCAGAGCCTCTGCAGCCCAAGGAAATCCTGCCCCCTCCCCCTCCATCCTTTCTTCTCCACTCCCCCTGTTTCTAATTCTTTCTCCTCGCCCGTAATGAGGGGATTACACGGCAAACTCCAGCAGGACGCCTTTGTGGGGAGACAATCTGAGTGGGGAAGGCAGTTCGGGGCTTTGTCCGCCGCTGCCCCCCCGGACCCGTGCTGGGGGGACATTTAGAGCAATTACTTGTCCAGAAAGTAACTGTCAATCATTCTTAAAGGGGAAGGCCTCCAATTAATAACCTCGTCTTAATCCTTTGGACTCATTTCCAATCTGCGGTGCCTTGGTGACATCTGCAACACTAAATAAAGATTCTCCCGAGCCTTAGCACGGCGGTTCTGTGACAAATAAGAAGACTAGAGGCAACTTTGGCTGCCAAAGCTGCGAGATTGGTGAGGTTGAGCCGCTTGTTTGGTTCCCGGGAGGGACCAGCAAAGTTAAATACTCCTGGAAAAGCCGAGTTGGGCCCAGCAGGTAACGCCGTTTTTTTCCAATTCGGGATAAAGCGCCGAGGGAAGATGCTGAGAAAGGGAGTGGGTGTCCCGAGGGTGTGCCCGGGGTTGGTGCTGGGGACGGGGCTGGCACCTTTCCCTGGGGACTCAGGAGCGGGTGCAGGCGCCTGCCAGTGTCACTGGCCCCGAATCACGCAGAGCCAGGGGCAGGAGCCACCCATGCTCCTACTAGCCATCCCAGGCAGCTTGAGCCCAGGGAGCCAAATCCTGGCACCCAGATGGGCTTCGAAAGGCAAAGAACAGGGTCCCAGTGGAAGCTGGGGCTGTCCCTGGGCTGTCTCCTCCACATCCCCTGCTGCCAGGGGAGGCCACTTGTCCTCACTGATGTTCTGCTGCTCTGCAGTACTGAGGAAGTGAGGGTTTTTACTCACTTTGACCAGGGCTCAATGTTGTTTCTGTTGCTTTTTTGGGCATCCTTACCAGCAGCCGTCCCCTCCCCCCGGCTAGCAGCCCCCACAGGAAAACCAGGGGCTGAGGCATTGAGGAGAGGTGGGGGAAAAACTCTCCTGAGGTGTTGGGTCCTTATGGTTGCCAGCACAGGTTTGCAGTTTAGGGGCTTAAACCCAAAAATTTGCTGCTAGCATGACAGTGGTTGCAGGAAGATGTCCTTTGGGAGCTGGAGTTTAGCTCAGCGTGGCCCGTTTCCAGGCAGGATTCCCAAAACACTAGTGGCAAAGGCTTGGGATTCCCGAGGCCAGTCCCTGGAGGATGGGGAATATGAGGTGGTTGGTGCTGATATCCCCCCAGCCTGATCTGTAATAGTCCCCCCTTCCCCACTCAGGGACATCTATGCCCCTGGCCAGGCTGAGGCAGATTGGGGCGGGGGTCCAGCCCTTGCCCCCATCCCGCAGGGTCTGGTGCTGCCGCCCTGCTGCCAGGTCACTGCTGCTCCGGTATTTTGCTGTTCTTGGCTCATCTGTGCTCCCATGCCGGGGTTTGCTGCTCCCTGGGGAGTTTCTGCCTCCTTTGCTTGCTGATGGGGTCAGGGGGTGAATCATGGGGCTCCATCTCCGCACCTCATCCTTGCCCCCCCACCACTGCCCCACCTCTTCTCTCCTCCCGCTTGCACCGTCTTATCCCCAGCCCCCCCCAGCCTCTCTCAGTCATTCCCCCCAGTGCCCATCTCACCCATTCCCATTGCCCCAGCTCCTTCCAGCTCCTCCCCAGCTGCGGCTCCCCCTCATTGCTCCATGGGACCGTGGGACATGGCTGGGCAGGGCAGATGGGGATCCTGATGGGGTGCTGGGTCCCTTGGGGTGTCCATGCCCTAGGAGGGTGCTCTGGGTGCTCAGCCCCCCTCTCCTCTCCTTGCAGGTGTGGAGCTGCGCAAATGAGAAGCAGGTAAGTGAAAGCAGGATGGCAGTGGGGGACCCCATACCCTCCCTGTGTCCCCAGCCCCAGGACACACTGTGATGCTCACACAGTGACCACAGGGCCCCTGTTCCCCCCAGCCACTCCTCACTGCTGCCTCCAGGCACACACTGCTCATGTTGGGTGCACTGCATGGTGTGTGCCACAGGCTTCACACGTGCCTCTGCTGCGTGTGCCATGTGCACTGCATGCACGGCACACACTGCACACACAGCTGCACACACAGCTGCACACACTGCACACACAGCTGCACACACTGCACGCACTGCACACACTGCACACACAGCTGCACACACTGCACACACAGCTGCATGCACTGCACGCACTGCACACACTGCACACACAGCTACACACACCGCTGCACACACTGCACACACTGCATTCACTGCATAAACAGTTGCACGCACTGCACACACTGCTGCACACACTGCACGCACTGCACACAATGCACACAATGCACACACAGCTGCACACACTGCAC
>VZTE01002836.1:83248-98749 GCA_013397775.1 Eulacestoma nigropectus | reverse complement strand
CTGCACACACTGCACTCACTGCACACACTGCACACACAGCTGCACACACTGCACTCACTGCACACACTGCACTCACTGCACACACACTGCACACACTGCATACACTGCACACGCTGCACACACTGCATGCACTGCACACACAGCTGCACACACTGCACACGCTGCACACACTGCACACACAGCTGCATGCACCGCACACACTGCACTCACTGCACACACTGCACACACAGCTGCATGCACCGCACACACTACACACACTGCACACACTGCACACACACTGTGTGCCCACAGCTCCTGCGCAGGGGTCCACGCTGTTCTCACAGGCTGTGCATGCCCTGCACGCACTGTGCTCTTTGCACACCCACGGTGCTGTGCATGCCCTGCACGAGAGCTGTGCACACACACTGAGCCTGCAGACACTGCGCCGTGTGTGCTGCGTGCATGGCACACAGGCACTGCACCCTAGCACTGCTCCCATGTGGCACAAACCACCCCCACACCCCCAGCCCTGCACGTACACACCCGCACCATGCACATGCTGCACACCTTCCACCGCATGCTCAGCCCCCCGCCATGCCTCAATGAGAGCACCCCTGAGCACCCCTGGGCACCCGCCCAGGTACAGGCACAGACGCAGCTGCCGTGGGCACACTGTGCACACCCCCACTGCGAACACGGGCACCCCCACACAGGCACCCCTGTGTGCACAGCCTGGGCAACACCCAACACCCACCCCCTGCCCGCTGCCCTCTAGGACCCCCATTTACCCCCTCCCAGCATGAACCCGTGCTCCTTTTCCCTCCCCACTCCTGTTGAGGCATTAGATGGGTCTTTGCTGGCGGGTGTGGGCAATGCAGTGCCTTCCCCTTGCCCCAGGATTACGGTTTTCTGCCCCATTTCCATGTCTGCTGACATCCTCATGGTGGAAAGAGACCCTTAATCCCCTGTAAATGCTGCAGGAAGATTTCAGATGCCGGATAAAAAGCTTAAAGATGAAACGTTGTGAGGGTTGAAAATGCTTATAAGCATCACCAAAATGGTTATTAGCCAGGGGACAGTGCCGGGTCACTCCCACCCGGCCTGGGGACTGACACTGGGTCCTCCAGCGTTCCAGGGCCAGCCTTCACTGTGGAAGAGGCTGGACAAGAGGAGCTGGGAAGGAAGGAGGGAATTAACCCAGGCTTGGTGCCCTCCAGACCAGGGCAGAGAGAGATTGGCTCCCTGTGATGGCACTTTCATAAAATCCTCCACTTTGGAGGAAATCTGACTTTTAGCACCAGTGGGTTCATTGGCCTGGTGGCATCTGACAGCAGAGCCAAGCGCAAGGTGTCCTTTGGATGCTGGGTCAGTCCCCAGGACTGTGGATCAGCCCCCAGGACACCCCAGCCCTGGGATCCTCTGCTGTGGCAGAGAGGATTATGCCTTTGCATAACCTGTTCCTAGAGCCACCCTATCTTCCCATCCCTCCGTTTACTTGTCCGTCCATCTCTGGACTGGGGACACATGCAGGGTCCAAAGACCCCACACCCCTCTAACTCTGCCGTGCCCCTGCAGGTGCCACCATGTTCCTGAATAAGTGCGAGGGGGACCTGGGCGAGCTGCGGAAGCCAGGGGACGGCGAGGGCACCCCACCAGCCGCTGCTGAGGAGGAACAGCCCAAGAAGAAGCACCGGCGGAACCGCACCACCTTCACCACATACCAGCTGCACGAGCTGGAGCGCGCCTTCGAGAAGTCCCACTACCCTGACGTGTACAGCCGCGAGGAGCTGGCCATGAAGGTCAACCTGCCGGAGGTCCGCGTGCAGGTAGGGAGGGCAGCACCCCAGCACCCTGGATCTGTCCCTGGGCAGTGTCAGAGGGACCCCAAGGTGCTGGACAGCTCTGCTCAGCTCTCAGCTCACTGCCAATGCCTCCTTCTGTGCCTCAGTTTCCCATTGCTCGAGATAGGAGCGGCATCTCTGCAGAGCCAGCTGCTCCTGACAAAGCCAGGGAAAGGGTTTAATGGCTGAGCCTTGTTCCCCCATGGGGTCCCAGTTTGACCCACAAGGTCCCAGTTGGGCCCATAGGCCAGAGGCTCTGTTAGGGCACAGAGAAGGTTTTCAGAAATGTTTGCCCCTTCTGGTGATGGCTGCTCCCATCTTTCCTGCTGATCACATGGGAAAGTGGCCAAAAGCCCACCTTGGCAGATTAAGCCCCCCTCCAAGTCTTTTGGGCTGGGAAAGCACAAGGTCCTCATGGATTTGAGGGTTTTAAGCTTGTTGGAGCAGGGCAGATCAGGAGGGCAGTGGGGCTGGGGAGGTTTTGCTCCTTAGGCTGCAGCAAAAGGCTCATGGAGGGACAGCAGAGCCTGGGAAGAGCCTGGGGTCCCACCAGTCTGCTCCCCACCATGTCTGGACTGACGGGGTGAAATCAAGGAGGGAGAAGGGGTCAGGAAGCTGAAGTGACAAACCCACTGTGAACCAAAGGAGTAACCCCCATACAAATGAACTGAATTCCCCAGGCCTCAGCCCCAGTCAAGACAATGCAGCCTTTTTTTGTGGGGATCCAGACCATAAAGACACCTCTGCTGAGCTCTCTGAGCAACAACCAGTTTCACAGAATCACAGACTCGTTCAGGTTGGAAAAGTGCTCTGAGACCACCCAGTCCACCTGTTCCCCCAGCACTGCCAAGGCCACCACTAATCCATGTCCCTAAGTGCCACATCCACACATTGTATAAGTCCCTCCAGGAATGAGGACTCCACCACTGCCCTAGGGAAGAAGTTTCCACTAATATCCAACCTAACCCTCCCCTGGCACAGCTTGAGGCTGTTTTCTTTCCTCCTGTCCCTTGTTCCCTGGGAGCAGAGCCTGACCATCACCTGGCTCCACCCTCCTGTCAGGGAGTCGTGGAGAGCAAGAAGGTGCCCCCTGAGTCTTCTTTTCTCCAGGCTGAGCTCCCCCAGCTTCCTCAGCTGCTCCTCATCCGACTTGTGCTCCAGCCCTTTCCCCAGCTCTGTTCCCTTCTCTGGACATGCAGTTTGCACCAGTGCAGCCCACCAATAACCGTGACCAGCCCATGGAACCCTTCCCTTTCCCACCCAGCTATCCATCTGTCCTCCCCTTTGCCTCCTGCAGCAGACCCCTGTGCCCTGTGCTGCTCTGGGGACAGGAGGATCAGCACTTTAATGAGCAGTTCCCATGGGGCCAGACGTCACTGCTGGATTTGGGCCGCCGGTCCCTGTCGTTCCTGCTGGGTTGGCGCAACTGTGGCTGTTTAACTTATAAAAGCTGAGACCAAGGGGCTGGGAAGGTCAGATAGCAGTGTCCCATGGACTGCTGGGAGTCTGCAGAGCCAGGGTGCATGTTCCCATGGAGCAGAAGGCGCTGTGTGCTTACACCTCTCATTTTCCATACCTTGGAGATGTCCTTGGTCTCTGCGGCTTGTGGGAGAGGTCTGGCAGAGGTGCTGGGATTGCTGGAGCCCTGTAGGGCAGCCCTTGTGGGATGGGGTACCCCATACAAGACACTCCCACCTCGAGCACTCCCTGTGGGGCACCCCATGTGGGATACTGCAGAACAGGGCACCCTGCATGGGACACAGTATGTGGGGCACACTGCAAGGGTCCGGCTGGGCACAGTGAGCTCATCCTGGCTCTTACCTCGCAGGTCTGGTTCCAGAACCGACGAGCCAAGTGGAGGCGGCAGGAGAAGATGGAGGCCAGTTCCATGAAGCTCCACGACACCCCCGTGCTCTCCTTCAACCGGCCCCCCATGACCCCCAACGTGGGGCCCATGAGCAACTCCCTCCCACTCGACCCATGGCTGACGTCCCCCATCTCCAGTGCCACCACGGTCCACAGCATCCCCGGCTTCATGGGAGCCCCCCAGGCCCTGCAGCCCCCCTATGCTGGGCACTCCTTCCTCAACACCCCCCCGCCGATGGCGCAGGGCATGCAGCCCATGGCCCCCGCGCCCTACCAGTGTGGCACCCCCTTTGTGGACAAGTACCCGCTGGAGGAGGTGGACCAGAGGAGCTCCAGCATCGCCTCACTCCGCATGAAAGCCAAGGAGCACATTCAGACCATTGACAAGACCTGGCAGCCCATTTGATGAAAGCTCCCCTCCGAGCCCCCTGGCTGCTGCTCCTGCCCCCGGTGTTGGCTCGGCCCCATGGCCCTGAGGGAGGGCAGTGGGTGCTCAGCAGGACCAAACCTGGCACTGGGCAGGGATGCCGGGCTGCATCTTCCCCACACTGACCCAGCACTGGTGGTGTCAGGGGAGCAAGTTGGGGTGCTGGCGGGACCCCATGGCTGGGGGGAAGCACCCTAGGAGAGCCCTTTTGCCTCTCTGAGGCACCAAGATGAAGCTGAGGACCTGGCTGAGGCTCAGGCATCCCACCGTGCCACCGGGCCACCCACCACACCCCAGCTGGACACTTCCTTTCTCCACACCCCCTCCCCTTCCCATTATTATTAATTTTTTTTTAATGCTGCAGATTTAAACAAAACTGAACAGAAAGCTCTAGTTTTGTAGGGAGTACTTGGGGGGATGTTTTAGCTGCGTCGGGGCACGCCGCCGGTCGTGCCGGGAGATGCGCCGGCGCTGAGAGCACGGGTGTATTGTGAGTAAAGAGATAAGCTGGACGGCTGCCTCATGCTGGAGTCGGGCGCTGCCGGGGCCTCGGTCGTGCCGTGCCATGCGGTGCCCTCCTTAGCACTGTGGGGCTGCCAAGCCTCTGCCAGAAAGGATCTTTCCGTGGGGGCATGGGGGCAGCATCCCTGCGCACCCTCCTGCCCTGCTCCCTCGGGATGCTGCGTGCAGGGCTGGGCCAGGTCCAAGCACAGGTGACCTGATCCAACCCCAGCTGGGACTGGCTTGTGCTGCACCGTGGCATCAACAGCTTGTCACAGGTCAACTGCTCGACTGTCCCTTAGGGGCTGTGCCTGCTGCCCCCCTGCCCTAACACTCCCAGAGGTGCCAGTGGCAGAGAGCTGTCGGAATGGTGCTGGTGGGAGGATGGGTAGCAGTGGGACCCCCGAGGCCCCTGGCCAGGGCTGGTGAGAGGAGGGGGCCAGCCGTGAGCCCTGGGGTCACCACAACAGGGTTGTTGGGGCACACCAACACCCGGCTTACCCCTTGCCAGTGTTTCCTGCTAGGTGGGAGCTGAGTGGTGGTGACAAGGTGCCGTGTCCTCAGGGGTCCCCAGAGGGACCCCATCTGCCCACCCACTGGAGCTCAGGGCACAGCCAGTGTCACTGATGGCAAAGGCCAGCATGGCCCCAGCGCACGGCTGAGTCCACAGTGGCTTTGAGGTGCTTAAGCTCAGCTGGGACAGCAAGACAGGGGGGCTTATCCCTTGGTGAGTGGGTGCCCCAGGTCCCTGGGATGCCCTGAGGTGTCCTGGGTTCCTGGGGTGCCCCAGTCCCTGGAAGAGCCAGACGAGGGACAACTTTCCCCCAGCAAAACAAGATGTTTCCCCGGAAAATCTTCCCACTTCGGACCTGACAACAGCCCCCAGCCGGAGCTGTGCTGGGGCAGCCCCATCCCCACCGCGTCCCCCCGGCCCAGACCCTACTCAGCGTCCGCGCCCGCAGCCCCCCCCAGCCCGGGGTCTCACCCCGATCCAAACCCCCCGGGGCCGGACTCTGACGTCCCCAGAGCCCCGGGGTCGGGCGGGTCTGGCCGGGATGCCAGCAGGCCAGGCGAGGCACTGACCCCGGCGAGACCCTTCTCCTTGTGCCCCGTCCCCCGGCTGCTGCTGCTCGTCTGTTTCGTTAGCGACAATTAAACCTTTAACAACCCATTAAACGCATAATCGATGCTCCCCGGCTCCCCGGCCCAGCTAATGGGGTGAATCGCCCTGGCCGAGGCGAGCTCAGGCCGGCAGATAATGAAGCAACGGCTGCGGAAGTAATGGGGTTTGATCCGGGGGACGGGACGCGCTCAATGGGGGCTGCGCTTTTCACATGACATAATTGCCGAGGCTGGCGCCAGCCCGGGGCACCCCTCGGCCTCCCGAGCGCCAACAAAGGCCGGCTGGCGGGGGAGCGGCAGCGCCGCACCCCCGGCTCGTTTGATCGGAGCCTAATTGGGGCGAGGGTGCTCCCCCAGCCCGGCCCCGCAACCGCCGCCCGGGAGCGCGGAGGGGCCCCGGGATGGGGATGCGTCTCCCCAGGTCCTTGTGGCTGGGGGTTGTGTGAATTATGGAAATGAGCTGTTTTCCATGGGGTGGCACGGGGAATGTCGGCGTTCCCTCACTTGGTACCCCCCTTCCTTCTCGTGGGTGCGGCCGGTGCTGCGCTGCACCTCCTGCAGGAACGGGCAAGATTTCTGACACCGAAAATGCCATTTAAACGCAGGGAGGGCGCAGAAGCGCCGAGCCGCCTGGCCAGACCACTTTATTGGTGCTTTCCCCGGTGGATACCCACTGGAGCCTGCCCAGCATGTGGGGGTTTGTGTGAGGAAAATCCAAACAAAAAAGCATTTCCCCCTTAGATCCCAGTCCTGAAATCGCTCACTGCCTGCCGGTTGCTGGGGCTGTACTGTGAGGAGTGGGTGCTACTGCGAGCGGTGGGGGCACCGAACGGTGCTCCCACCCCCTCGTGGCTGAACAGGAGCCCTCCTGCTCCCACCCCCTCTAATCTCCTCCCGCGGGATTTGCCCCCTAAGCTGCTTATTTCTCTCTGTTTCTTCCAGGCCTGAACGAACCTAGCCGTGCCCTGGCACGACACCTCGAGCCCGCTGAGCCGTGGTCTCTGGGCACTCTGCCCCTGGCACTGCCCGGTGGTGGCCTGGCACGTGGGGCTGGCACTGCCCAGGGACGTGGGGGTGGCACTGCCATGCCCAGGGATGTGGCACTGGCACTGCCGAGGGATGTGGGGGTGGTATTGCCATGCCAGGGGACGTGCAGCTGGGGACAACAGTCCCAGTCGTGCTGTGCTGCAAGACCTGCACCCCTTGGCACAGGCCAGGATGGAGCTCAGCCTCTATGCACGTCGCCTCCACCCCCTCCATCCCCTGGCCCCCAGCAGGACAGACATGGTGCCAGGGGACTGCAGTGATGGGGGGGGGGGCCACACTGTCCCTCTACACAGTGTGGGAGCTGGGGGCTTCGGGGCTCAGGTTCTCCTCAGGGGTGTTGACCCACGAGCTCCCCACCACCCCCCAGCTCCTGGGGGGAGAGGAGAAGAGGGGGCTGTGGGGCGGTGAGGGTGAGGCCGCCCACTGCAGGTTGAGCTTGGCGATGAGCGGCCGCCCCACGTTCACCCGCTGCCGCTCCTCCACAAAGTCATCCATGCCCTGGTAGCGGTACTGCAGGCAGACAGTGAAGGCCAGCTCCTGCTGTGGGGACACCAGCACCATGGGCTCCTGTCCTGGCATGGCCATGGTCACACTGTGCCCCCAACACCGGCCCCTGCCCACCATGGCTCTTACCCGCAGCTTCTGCAAGCCACAGATCCGGCTGTAGAGGCAGCAGGAGGGGCAGCCAAGGCTCCAGACGGGCGCCAGCGGGCTGCCCACCTCCTCTGGGCTCTCCTTGTTGGTGCACTTGAGGTCCACATCCAGCTCCTGCCATGGACGGCGTCCACGTGAAAACCACCACAGTTTCCTCCCCAGTTCCCCAGCATTGCCCTGGTGGGGACTTCGGCAGCTGCTCCCACCTCAGGAATATCTGTGAGCCAGGCCTCACACTTGGTGATGTCCTTGGGGGCAGCCACCACACGCGTGTAGATGATCATGATGTTGGAGAACTCAGCAGCGAAGCCCAGCTGGATGGTGACACCACAGTCGAAGCAGAGGTGCTGGCTCTCCGGCAGGACTGGGGAGGGGACAGGGAGTGCAGGGCTGGGACCTGCAGGGGCTCAGGGCTGGAGCTGTACCCACAGGTGAGGTGGCCGCTGAGTCACCCCAGAGCAGGGGTGCCAACATGGTGCTCCTGTCTCCAGGCTGGTGGCTCTGTGCCAGCAGTTTCTCCTCCAGGTGGGAGGAACCCAGCAGATGTTCGCAGCCTTTCTCTGCTCCTAGAGGGGGCTGGAGGCTGCCAGCTTGGGACAGGGTGGCCATGACTCACCGTGAGCCTTGGCCCACTGAAGGTTCCTGGCAGAGGACTCATCCTGGCCCGGGGGGCAGATGGGGTCTGTCAGAGCCCGTCTCTCTGAGAGGTTGCTGCGGAGCTCCAGTGCCTGCCGTCCCCGCGTGATCTCCAGAGTGCCCATGTCTGCAGGGGCACAGGCAGTCAGCAGGGGCTACCAGGGGGGTCATTGTTCCCCACTGCTCCTCACTCACCCTCGGCCACTTTGTCCAGCAGCACCGTGATCTTCTCATCCTCCAGCAGCCAGCGCTTGAGGAAGGTGACAAAGATGCCGTTGGAGAGCTCACCCTGGCTCAGCTCATAGGCTTCGGCATCCGCGCACCTGCGGGGACAGGGCAGTGGTTGGATCTGTCATGGGGTCTGGCACTCCCTGGGAATTGGCCCCCAACAGGATGACAGCCCTAAGGAAGCCAGAGTTGGGTGCCCAGAGCTCTTCCTGTTCCCATCACACCATCTGGCCACCATGCTGAGGACAGGTGAGAGCATGGCCGGATCCTGGATGCTTAAAGCATCACCAGCCCAAACCTCTGTGCTCTGGAGGAGTCTTGGGGCTTCATGCCAGCAGATGCTGCCCAAAGCTGAGCAGTGCCACGGGCACCTCCCTGCCCTGTGAGGGACTGCGGGCTGCTGCTGGCCCAACCCCTCCAGCATCAAGGGTGGAGGGATGCAGGCGTGGGGGTCTGAGCCCCTGCCCTGCCCTGATCCAGGCAAGGAGACTCAGCCCCACTGCCTGTGCCAGGGGATGGTGGGAGGGGACCCACGTGGCATAGCCAAAGACGATGTTGGCCGTGACCTCCAGCGCCCCAACCTGCGGGATGACGTCGTCATTGAGGTTCCTGCAAGAGAAGAAAAGCTGGACAGAGTGAGAACCTGTCCTCCCCCAAAACCCACTCCAAAGCATACCAGAACTGGAGGGCTGCTCTGTGCTCCTCTGCCCACCCATTACAGCGTTTGCCAGCTCACAGAGGCAGTGAAGTTTTGGGGCATTTAGACACAGACAATGGATTTAGATGGAACCCTGGGGGTGCTCCGCTACCCTGCCCCAGGAGCCACCACCCACAGGTCCCTGTGCTGGGCCCTCCCCCGGTGGCAGCTTGTCCCCAGGTGGGCGGCAGGGCCGGGTCACCTCTTGCGGCACATGTCAAGCAGGAAGATGTTGAGGCCTGTGCGGCGCTGCTGCATCTCCCGCAGCACCCACTGCACACACAGGCAGTGCTCGGACGTGTAGGCGCTGGGCGCATCAATGGGCACCATGAAGCTGTTGCCAAAATTTTCATAGCCGTGCCCGGCATAGTAGAGCAAACCTGCTGGGGGAACAGAGGGCAGGTGACATGGTGGCATCCCCTGACCTGCCAGCACCTGCTTCTTGCCTGGCTGCACCCCAAGACTCCACCAGCATAAATCCACCCAGTTTCCCCTGGGCTGGAGCCATGCTGGCGGGTGTTGTCGCACCATAGACGCCCTTGTCAAGGAGGAGGAGGAACTCATTGACGGCCATCTGCATCTCAGCCTTGCGCAGGTCCAGCAGTGACACCACCTTGAAGTCGAGCTGGCGGAGGAGGGCACCGAGGGCGTGAACATCCACTATGGGCGCCTGCAGCTGCTTGTGGTGCAGGTAGTGCATGTTGCCGATCAGCAGCGCCACTTTGTCTGTGGCTGCAGGGACGGGAGAGGGAGGTGTTGTTACGGAGTGGGACACTCTTGCTCTCCATGTTACGCACAGCCCACAGAGGTGACACCCAACTCTGGCCAGCATCACTGTCCCTGGGTACCACGGTACCCTGTGGCATCCCTGCCTCGCTGATCCCTGAACCCTCAGGTTACGGTTAAGGGTTAGGGTTGGGGATTTGGTTTGAGGGTTGAGGGTTAGGGTGCTGATCTGCTCTCCTAATTTGGGTTGGGGTTGGGCTGCTGTTTCACTCTCCCACTATACTGCACCCAAAGCACTTCTGGCTGAGTAAAGCCTTATAGGGTGACAATGGTGACACTGCTGACAAGTCAGAGCCCCCCAGGACCACCAGCCCCTCCTGGGCAGGCTCTTACCATACAGCTGTCCAGGGCTGCCATGCTCTAGGGAGCCTGGGAAGAGACAAACGCTGTGCCATGGCCCTCCAGTGCCAGGGGAACATGGTGTGCAGAGCAGCACAGATTTGTCTGCTCTGCCCCCACCTACCTCCATCCCCCTCCTGCCAGGAGCCTCCAGAGGTGAAGAGCCGCGGGCCTGTGGCAAAGGGGATGTCAGGGACCCTATGCATAGCATCATCTCCCAGCATGGGCTGCAGTCCCCCCAAAACTGTGGAGCAGCCATGAGGGCTGTACTGGGAACAGAGCAGGTGGGGGGTTATGGAGCTTTGTCTGGGGCCCTCACCAATCTCCACGTCCACCTCCTGGCTCCACACCTCATGGAAGAGGTTGAACACGCGGCAGGAGTAGCTGCCCCGCTCGGCCGTTGTCACCAGCTTCACCTGCCAGCAGGATGGAGCAGGAGGCTGGGGCAGTGTGCCAGACCATGCTGCACTGTGCCACACTGTGCCATGCTATGCCATGTTGTGCCACGCTATGCCATGTTGTGCCATGCCAGAGGCCCCTCCATCCATACCTGGAGCTGGGGTGCCTGTGCCCCTTCCACAGGGCGCCGGTTCCTGAACCACTGGTACTGGGGTGGGGGGTTGCCAATGGCTCTGCACTCCAGTGCCAGCGTGTCCCCCTCGGCCAGGCGGCACGGCCGCGGCTGCCGCAGGATCTGCAGCCCTGCCATGTTCAGGCAGTAGCCACTGGCTGGGGAAGGGACAGGGTGGCAAATTAGGCACCCAGCCATGGCAGCAGCTCTGAAGAGCTGCTCCAGGTCCCAGGTTCTTCACTCACGGGCCCTGGCACCCATGGCTGGCATGAGGAGGACACAGGGCATGTGGCTCCTCTGTGGGCACTATCACCCCAGCAAGCCCAGAGACCTTCGCAGCTGAGCCAGGGCATTACATGGCAAATGATGCCACTCAGGACCCACCCCTGTCCTGATGGGGCAAAAGGTGCCCTCCAGGAGATATCCCAATCCCAATGGGACAAGTAGTGCCCCATGGCTGCCAGTCCAGGGACACAGATCTCGAGACCCACCTGAGCTGGGGCTGCTGCTCTTCTCCACCTGGACACGAGCCCACCTGGAGAAGGTGAAGGTGGCCCCGCAGTTCACCCGGCAGATGTACCACTCGGGCTGGCCCGCCGGGGCGGCTGTGTCGATCACCAGCTCTGGGGATGTGGCTCCAGGCACCTATGAGACAGGAGGAGGCCAAGGAGTCGTGGGGATGCCCTCACCATGGACAGGGTGTAGGGGCCCTCCTCAGTGTGGCACAGTGGGACCTCACCTCCTGCCTCCCACAGAACCACTGGTACGCGAGCCCCGGTGGGCCGGTCGCACAGCAGGTCAGGGACACCTGTGTCCCCTCCGCCACCACCTGCGACTCCGGCTGCACCGTGATGCGGATCATGTCCTGGACTGCGGGAGAGGAGAGACCAGCCTGGGCTGCCTGAGTTCCCTGTCCTGCACCACCCCATCCCATCCAGTCCCATCCTATCCTGTCCCAACCCCACCCACAACAGATTCTCCTCTCCTAGCCCAGCCCATCCTATCACATCCCACACCTCTGTCCTGTCCCAGCCATCTCATCCTACCTTGTCCCATTGGCATATTCAGTGCTATCCCATCTACCCATCTCATCTTGTTTCAGTTTATCCCATCCCACTCTGCTCTATCCCATCCCATCCCATGCTGTCCAAATCTGTCCTGTCCCATCTGATCAGACTGCTTCTCATCCTATCTCATGCTGTTGCATCCATCCCACTCCACCCTGCCTGCCCGGGACCTCGCTACCAGAGCAAGACCCCCAGCAGGAATTGCTGTTCTTCACCCCCATCCCCATTTCCTCCTGCTGAGCCCCTGCCCCCTGGTGCTCCCCTCCAGCCCCCCGGTTCCCGCTGCCCATCCGTACCGGCGGAGCTGAGGACCCGACAGGCCTGTTCGTGCCCCATGCGCTCCAGGCAGCCCAGCAGGTACCTGAGGGTGCAGTCGCGCTCGGCCAGGAGCTGCAGGAGGCACTGTGTGGGGCTGCCGCGGGGCTCCAGCACCTTCAGCGAGCACATCTCCAGCTCCTCCGCGCTGCAAGCGCCCGCAGCCGTCAGAGCCACAGCCCCCTCCCTCGGGGCGGGTGGGAGCCCGGCCAGCGGCCTCGGCGGTGTCCAGCCCGGGCAGGGAACTGCCCCGTGCGCCCCTCGCTCAGCCCACGGCAGAGCTGTGCCCACGTGCGTTTGTAACCCGGTCGGGGACAGCCCCCGGCAGTGCTCCCCTAGCCCTACCTGCACTTGAAGCGTTTCTCGACCCCGGCCAGCTCGGCCAGCTTGCGCCAGCCCCGGCCGGCGTTATCCAGTAGCTCGCACAGCCGGGCCACCACTTCCTCACCCAGCGAGCCGATGGGCATGCTCCAGTCCCCCATCCCTCCTGGGGAAGCCGAGGGCACGAGCTGTCAGTGGGTCACAGGGTGACAGGCACCCATGCCCCACCAGACCCCTCTGGGCACAGGGTGGCTTAGGGGGGAGAGCAGTGAGATTGCCGGTGTCAGGACAGCTACTGGCAGGAGCCTGAGGAGGTGCTGGGATCTGGCTGGGCAGTGCTGCTGGATCTGGCCACCGGCAGCAAGCCAGGAATGACACACAGTCCCACTCTGAGCTGGGTGGCACGAGGGACCCCACTCATTCCCCCAGCCTTGGGCAAGGAGCCAGGGTACTTTGGCCCAGCCCCAGGAAAGGCACCTTCGTGGAATGGGGGTCCACGGAACTAGAAAGAGGGGATGGTCCCCGTCACCTTCCCTGTCCTGTCAGGTGACACAGAGAATGGGGCCCCAGTACCCCTCTCCCGGCAGAGGCCCCAGTGGGGCAGCAGCAGCCCCCTTGCTGTCACCAGGCCTCTGGGTGGTGGCTCTGGAGCCACCACGAGGGGCCTACAGGGGGGTCAGCAGAGGGTACATGGGGGTCTTGGGACTGCGACCCAGCTCAGCTTGCCCTGAATCCTGGGAAAGGTTTCCGTGTGACATGAACCACCTGGACAGGGGCAGCTCCCTCCTCCTCCCCTCAGGTCCCTTACCAACAACCCACCCCAGAAGGGCCCTCGTCCCCAGGAGTGAGCTGCCCAGAGCAGCTGGGTGACACTCACCCAAGCAGGGGGCTCCAAGACAAAGGACAGGGATCCAGGTGCTCCGTCGGCTCACCTGCTGCTGGATTTGGGGTCTGGACACGGTGGGGGTGGTGAGGAGCGGGTGAGCTGCAGTCCCGGCAGGGATGGGCACTCACTGCTGGGTATGGCCGAGCCCCATCAGCTCCGAGAGTGTGCACTGAGCCCCACACAGAGGAAATAAAGGTTCAGCCCAAAATCTCCCCCAGGCCCCCGTGCCGCAGCACAGCACTTCTGCTTCCCCCCACCTTCCTTCCTGTTGTGCAGCACGTGGGTGCAGAGCTGCCACCCCCCGCCCACAGCCCCGGGGGAGCCGGGCGTGGCCTGGCCCTGGCACAGGGCACACAGCACCGGGGACACCACCGGGCCTGGCAGAGGCTCCACTGTCCCTTCCTCACTGCAGGGACCCACAGGTGCTTCTCCAGAGCCCCACTCAAGCCCAGAAGGAGCTGCAGGGCAGCGAGTCCAGGGTGGAGGTGATCTGAGGTGACAGAGGCACCTCTCAGCCAGGTCTGCCCAACACACAGGCAGAACCGAGGCCAGGGGAAGCTGCTGGGCTTTTCCAGGCTGAAGCTGCCCATGGAGAATCAGGGATGGGGCAGTGAGGCCCCCATTGCTGTGGGGAAGACCCTGGCTTCACTAGGCAGCCCAGCCAAGCCCTGGAGGAGGAAAGGAGAACGTGGTGTCGGGGTGGCACTGCAAAGGGCCACCATGTCCCCTCCCCCACCTTGCCTGCTCCCCACAGCACTGCCAAAGCCTGGCTCACATCCTTCCACTCCCGGGGAGCACAGGCTGCTCAGGCCCCGAGATCCACTGGCCAGGGATGCAGTGACACGGGTGGGTCATTCCCCACCCCACATGCCCACGGAGCCCTCAGCCCCAGCCGCTGTGGCACAGCTGGTGACGGAGCAGGGAGCAGGACCCATGTGCAGTGTTGGGCTCCCTCTACGTCGCAAAACCTGAGCTTCTGTCTTAACAAACACACTGAGACCTTGTGGCCTTGTGTTGCCTTAGCCCTTAGCATGGAGGGGACCTGCACCAAGCTTACAAAGGGTCTGGGTTTGTCACAGCCTTTATAACCAATATCAGCCTCACCAGAGATTTATTTCTTATTTACAGCAAGGAGAAGAGACCAAAAGCCAGGGCAGGTCCCAGTGCCACCTGTGCTGGCACACGGGGAAGCCCCAAACTCAGCAGCACCTACAGCTTCTTGCCCTTCTTCAACTTGTTGCGCTGCCATGTGTTGTACTTCCGCAGGCGCCTCCAATACTCAAGCGAGTCGGGGTCCAGCTCCTCCAGCTTCTTGGGGGGCCCGAGGTGGATCTTAAAGAGCCTGGGGGTGAATGCAGAGGATGTGAGGCTGCGGGAAGGAGGACAAAGGGACAAGCACGGGATGGAGCAATGGACGTGAGTGACCAGGATGTGCAGATCCCTCACCCCCACATTCACAGTGCACCCACTCCTCTCTCTTGACCCTGAGGAAGGTGTCTGGGTTGCAGAGGGGCAGTCTGCCTCCTCCCAGAGCACTTCCCTGTCCCTCTTACACAGCTCTGTGCCTCTGGGATGGCACTTCTGTCGGAACACAGAGAGGAATGGGGCAGCACCCACCAGTCAGGGTACTCGGAGTCGGGCTTCAGGGCCACCTCCGGACCCTCCTTGAAGTAGTTAACCCCCATGGCGTGGGTGGCCAGCATGGTGGGGTCCGTGCACACCTCCGGCCCTTTCAATGCCTCCTTCGGCACACCCTTGCCTTTGGCCTTGGCGGCTGTGGGGAAAACGGCAGGGTCAGGGCAGGGGATGTGCCAGGGGACAAGGACGCAGACAGGGGAAGGGATGGGGACTCGAGGGCAAGGACATCGCGGGGCGGTACCAGGGGCCGGGGCCGAGTGGGAGTGGGGGACACGAGGGGTGGAGCTGGGGCGGCGGGACCACCGGGAGGGCGCGGGGCCGAGGCCGGGTACCGGGACATGGGGCCAGGAGCGCGGGCAGGGCAGGGCCGGTTCCAGGGCTGAGGAGCGGGGGACCGGGGCCGAGACCGAGGATCGCAGGCCGGGACCGGGGCCGGGGCCGGGGCCGGGGCCGGGGCCGGGGCCGGTGCCCGTGCGGGTGCCCGTGCGGGTCTCACCGGGTTTCTTGGCGTAGCCGCGGACCGGGACATGGAACACGGCTCCCGCCGCCCGCAGCAGCCCCCGGGCGGCCATGGGCGCGG
>VZTE01002836.1:64950-82877 GCA_013397775.1 Eulacestoma nigropectus | reverse complement strand
GAGCTCGCGGGAGGTGCGGGCGGACGGGCCGAGCTGTGCCGGGGCTCAGGAAGAGCGATGGAAGCGGAGGCGGTGCCCGCGGCGCCGCAGGGCTCTGCCCGCTGGGAGCCCAGCGCCGGGAGCGCCCCTCGGGGCACGGGGCGCCCCCGGACCCCCAGCAGCGCCGACCCCGCGGGCATGGAGCTGGATGAGACCCCCGAGCCCCGCGCCCGCCCGAGCAGGGCCGAGTGGGCCGAGGATGTGGACGACGAACCCTCGGAGATCCAGGGGCTGCTGGCTCAGCTCGACACCCTCGACCCCAACCTCCGCGACCGCTCGTCCGCCCCAGAGCAGGGCTTGCCATCCCCCTCGGGCGCCGGTGCTCGGCGGGGCCGCGGGCAGTGCCCGGGCAGGTGCCGGCCGTGCCCGCTGCACGTGGCCACGGGCCGGGGCCTGGTGATGCATCCCTGCTGCCCCCAGCACTCCGCCTGCGACCGGCCCTGCCACGGGCTGCTCTTCGCCGAGGCTGAGCGGGAGGACTTGCTGAACCTCCTGTGCTACGAGGGGGGGCTGCCCGAGGCTGATGCCGAGACCCCCTTGGCGCGCTCCGATGTCCTGGCTGGCACCAACCTGGAGATGCTGCAGGCTCAGGAGGAACCAGCCACTGTGGAGAAGCCTGAAGGGCTGGGGAGGCCAGAGAGCTCGGAGAAAGAACCTTCTGGTAGCTGGTGTTATGGAGAGGGGCTTTGCGAGGATGATTCTGCCTGCGAGGATGCTCGGGAAGGTTCCCCGGAGCCGTCGTGGGCAGCGCTGCCTTCTGCTCTGGCCCCCGGGACAGAGCAGCCACCTCAGGGCGCTGTGACCGTGAGTGCGCTGTGTCTTGGGCTGCGATGGGGCAGCAGGAGCCAGGACGTGCCCCTTGGCTCTGCTCCCTCCTGGGATCTGGGATGGGGGCAAAGGAGAGCCGCGGATGACTTTCCCTCAGGTCTTACAGGGCCTCGCACTGCAGGATTGCCCAGACAAGACCCCCTGGTACCAGCTTTGGCTCTGAATGCATGCTTGCCTGGCTGGCTGATTCATGTGTGCCCTGGGGCAGAGGCTGGTGGGTCTGATCAGCCCCTCTGGTCCTGGGATCCTGTGCCATCCTCCCCTCCAGCCCCAGGACCCTGCACTATCAGCCCCCACAGGCCTAGGACCCTGCTCCTCCCTGTCCAGCCCTGGGACCCTGTGACATTTCCCCCATTCCCAGGGATGCTCTGCCCTTGCTGTCCCACTGCTCCAGGGCCAGGCAGGCTGAATGAATCCCTGAGGTCCCAGCCACAGCCTCACTTGCCCTCTCATTGCTTTGCAGAACAGGGAATTCCTATCATCCTGCCCAGCCTTCACAGAGGGTGAGTTGCTTCTGTGCTCGAGCAGCAAGAGCATCCAGGAGTCCTGACCCACCTGCTCTGACCCTGAATGGGGGTGGTCGTGGGGTCCCAGTCGGGGAGGGAACAGCCAGCTCTGCACCCATCCAGAGTGGGTGCACCAGGGTCCAGGTGGCTTGTTTGAGCCTTTGCTGAGGAAATGGACATGCATCAGGGAGCAGGGAGGGGTATACTTGGGGGAAGGGATGCCATATGTTCCCAAGGGAAGGGGGAAGCAGCCCTGGTCCCCTGGTGGTGCCAGGTGCCCATGTACCAAGCACTGAGCTGCTTCATCATGCGTAGGAATGCAGCTAATGGGCAGCAGGAGTTGGTACCCTCAGTTTCAGAGGTGGGGGAGCAGCCCCTGCTCAATCCCTCCCAACGCCTCAGTTCCAGGCCCTTGTGACCCAGAGGACCTGCTGGATGGTGTGATTTTTGAGGCCAAGTACCTGGGCTCCACGCAGCTGGCCTCAGAGAGGAACCCCCCAACAAACGTCCGCATGGCGCAGGCCCAGGAGGTGGTGGACAGGATCAAGGTGCAGGAGGGATGGGGGGCCTGGCTGCCCCGAGCCTGGCCCCCTGTGGGTGTGGGGCAGCACTCAGGATCTGCCCGGGGGCACCTGGCTGTGGGGCTGGGTCCTATGATCTCTCCATCCCGCAGGCACCCGAGGGGGAGTCCCAGCCCATGACAGAGGTGGATCTGTTTGTCTCTACACAGAGAATCAAGGTGCTCACTGCTGACACTCAGGTGAGCAGGAACAGCAGTAACCACATGGCCCTGTGGCTGCTTCAGCATTCCTGTTTGGTCTCAGGATCTCAGCTTTGCTCTCACACCAGCAGGGTCTTGCCCAGGGATGGGCTATGGATGAGGACACACGTCTGGGAGGGGATGTGTCACTCCATAGCCATCCTGTGTCTTGTTCTTGCCTCTCTGTGTGGCTGCACAAGGCTTCCCACGCGACCTGCGCCCTGTGGAGCTGCTGGGATCCCAGACCAAGCTCTGGGGAACCCAGGCTTGAAATCTGGGGAGCTCTTTGCCTCAGGATTAGTTTCTGCATTATAGCAAGAGGGAGGAGTGTCCTGTCCCCTGGCAGCACCCAGGAACACAAATAAGTCCTTGATGAAGGAGCTGTTTGTACCTTTTGGCACGGATATGGTTTCTGCCCAGCATGTGCTGGGCAGCTGCGCCACATCCCAGCACTGCAGCCAAACCCTTCCTGCTTGCAGTGCCAGCAGGCTTGCGGCTGCCCATGTGGTCTGACGGCCCAGAGGGGGCTGAACTCTTGGCCTGTGTCCCCCTTGCCAGGAGGCCATGATGGATCACTCTCTCCAGACCATCTCCTACATTGCCGACATCGGCTCCCTCGTGGTGCTCATGGCACGCCGGAAGCTGCCGCGGCGCTCGGAGGTGGCGGAGGAGAAGCGGCTCTACAAGATGATCTGCCATGTCTTCCACTCGGCTGATGTGAGGCAACACACTAGTCCCTGGGGTGGGTGGGTGGCCCTGGGGACCTGAGCCCCATCCCATTGTAATAACTGGGTGTTCTGGGCTGGGGCTGCAGCAGAGACCCTTCCCTCCCCACAAGGGAGAGGGCAGGAGCCCAGGCTGAGCATCTCTGTGACACGCAGAGGCCCAGCAAGCAAAGTGGAGGGAAGGGTTGGCTCCATACAGGGGCCCATTCAGGCAGGGAAGGAGCCAGGACGCCCTGGAGCTCCCAGGGACGGTTGCTGTGCTGGGCACTGCAGGGCACTGGGAGCTGTTGGCTCCAGCCCTGAGCCGTGGGCAGGAACAGCCCTTTTGTTCCCCAGGCGCAGGTCATCGCCCAGGCCATCGGGCAGGCATTCGGCGTGGCCTACCAGCGCTTCCTGGAGGCCAACAGCATCGACCCGAGTGAGCTGAGCCCACGCCAGTACAGCCGTGCTCTCGAGGACCAGGAGCAGTACAATGCAGAGCTGACCCACTTCTCCCGGCAGGAGAACTGCAAGGACGTAAGAGCTGCTCCGGGGGGTGGGTACAATGTGGGGAACCCACTGGCACCTCTGTGTCATGCACTCTGTGGCTCCCTGAGCAGCTGAGGTGCTCCCTACAAAACTGGACCCCATCCCAGCCAGCTGTGAGCGCAGCTGGGCTGGGACATGTGCTCCACAACTCTGGTGGAGGTTATGACCGTAACCCACCCGTTCTTCCCCCAGGTCTGCATCCAGAAGCAGAAAGGGGAGATCTTGGGCATCGCCATTGTGGAGTCAGGCTGGGGCTCCATCCTGCCCACCGTGGTCATCGCCAACCTGATGCACGGGGGCCCCGCAGAGCGGTCAGGCGAGCTGAGCATTGGGGACCGCCTCATGTCGGTCAATGGGACCAGCCTGGTGGGGCTGCCCCTGGGCACCTGCCAGAGCATCATCCGGGTGAGCCGGGGCAGGGTGACCTCCTGCTGCACCCCAGGAGGGAGATGGGGACTGGCCTGAATTATCTGGGAGTGTCTGTGACGCCAGGATTCCCCCCGGGCCCCCAGGTGTGAAGGCAGGTGTGCAGAGGTCATACCTGTCCTGCAGGCTGTAACAGTTCCTGCTCAGAATGCTTGGGAGGAAGGCAGGGACAAAGCTGGGCCCTGTACTTGCTGTGGCCCTGCCTGAGGAGGAGGGTGGAGGAGGAGGCAGGCACCTGTCCTGAAGGGAACCTGTTGCATCATCTACCTCTCCAGGAAGGAGCTGAAAGCAAGGACAGCATAGCCTCAGTGGCAGGGATGTCTTGGGCTGGGTTTGTAAGTTCTTGTCCCTGGATTTGTATTTGCAGTATCCCTTTGTGTGCCTCAGTTTCCCCATTGAAAACAGGGTGCTAATCCTCAGCCCCCACATGAGCAACGTGGCTGCATTGCCCCTCAGCCAGTCTGGATAGCTCTCCAAAATCTGACCAAGCCCCATCCCACCTTCCAGGAGCTGAAGCACCAGACCGAGGTGACACTGAACATTGTGCACTGTCCCCCTGTCACCACAGCTGTCATCCGACGCCCCAACTCCAAGTACCAGCTGGGCTTCTGTGTTGAGAACGGTGTGGTGAGTGCCCGTGGGATGGGAGCTGGGCCAGGGGACAGTCAGAGCTGGCTGTGTCCAGGGAGCAGCCCCCAGCTCCCACACTCCATGTGCCTGCCTGGGCCAAGGGGTCACAGGGCACTGCTGTGCACAGCAAAAGGCTCCTCAGAGCCTGTCTGCAGCACCAGTGGTTGTATCCCTCTCCCTGGTGCTCTGTAGCTGTTTGCTTTCGGGGTAGTGGCTTCTTCCTGGCTTTCTGGGCATGACCCCAGTGAGAGTTGTTGCTGTCCCCAGTGCCCCAGCCACTCCCTGCCCTGGGCTCTCCTGTGGCTATGTTGGGAAGGCAGAGAGGGGCATTCCTGGGCTCAGTGGGAGCTGGGTGGGTGGGTGGCACAGCCACCTCACACACCGACTGGTGCTCCCCCTAGGATTGGAGATGTGGGTCTCTCCTGATGCCCCAGGGATAAGCTCAGTCTCTGCAGCCCAGGCCTGAGGGGAACAGGAGAGGTTGGTGAGTGGGGCAGCCACAGCCTCGTCAGCCAAAGGACAAAATCCTGGGGGCTGCCCTTGCCCTGGTTCAGCACATCGCTCTGGTGGCAGCAATGCACAGGGACATCCCTGCCCTCACTGCATGCCCAGGGGCTGGCGGAGATGTGCACCCCAGTCCAGAGCTCCGGCCAGGAGTCTGCAGGGCTGTGAGAGTTTGGGGCAGTGGTGACGCAAGGCTGGGCTGTGGGCACAGCCCTGCTCTCACAGCACTCTCCGCTCCCAGATCTGCAGCCTGATGCGCGGGGGCATCGCGGAGCGGGGCGGCATCCGCGTGGGGCACCGCATCATCGAGATCAACGGGCAGAGCGTGGTGGCCACGCCCCACGAGAAGATCATCCAGATCCTCACCGAGGCAGTCAGCGAGGTGAGCTGGGCCCCCACGGAGCTGCTGGGCTCGGAGCTGTGCACCAGCACCCTCCAGCCCGGGCTGGGGCCTCTGACCTGTGCCTCTCTGCCTAGGTCCACATCAAGACCATGCCGGCCTCCACATACCGACTGCTGACAGGGCAGGAGCAGCCCCTCTTCCTCTGAGCCACCATGCCTGGGGCAGGCAGGAGCGAGCCTGGGGCTGCAGGGGCAGGACTGGCTCTGCCTTCTGCCCCAGCCCTGCATCAGAGCCCTCAGCTGGGCCTAAGCCTGCACCTCGTTTGTTTTACTCAGGACACAGTGGGAGGCTGGGGGCTGATACCCAGCCTGAGCAGCATCAAGGCCTGTGGTGCCATGGTCTGGGCACCTCTCACCCTCCAATCACCCCTCCCCACCTCACAGTGCCTGCACAGTGCCTGTCATGCTGCACAGGGTCCCTCGCCTTGGTCTTGTGCTAGTGGGAGGAGAAGGGACCCTATGTGAAAGTTCCCCCCATCCAGTCACTGGCTATTGTACTTCTACACTCACCAAGGGTGCCTTTCCCAAGGTGGGGACGGTGCTGGAAGCACAGCTCAACTGCAGAGCTCAGCCCAGCACAGCCCCAGAGCAGCACTGACCCTGCACACCCATGTGTGGGTGCATACTGGCACCCCTGAGGGACACCCAGCAGCTCCCAGACTAGGCCTTAAGGGCAGAAGCACTGTTGACACCTCCTCTTCTTCCCTGGCTTGGCCAGAGGCCTGTTGGGGTGGAAACAAACTCCGTTAGACCCATTGTACCAAGCTGGGAACCTGCCTCAGCTTTTCCCTGGTGCTGCCTTGAATTGCTCTGCACGCACAGCCTGGCCCAGAGCCACAGCCCTTGGTGCAGCGAAAGGGAACATGGCACTGCCCAACCCCACATCCCAGGAGCTTGGGGCTGTGAGCCTTTTTGTGAGCAGCTCTCTGGGCCCCCAGGGCAGCAGCAGCACTGACCTGGATGTGCCTGTGTGCTTGGTTGCTCTAAAAATAAAAATTTTGGGAAATACGGGAGGCTGCATTTGAGGAGCTGCAGGGGGGCTGCAGCAGAGGAGGCTCAGCTCTGAGGGGCACATCCCAGGCCCACAGACGTGCCAGGCCCCAGTTCCCCCTGTGGTGTCTCAGTGTATGCAGGGCCACTGGCCAGGGAGGTGCCTGGGTCCCAGCAAGGCCACCCTGCTGCACAGTGTCCCCTGCATGCTGCCACCCAGCACCCCCAGAAACAGCCTGTCCTGATCCAAACATCCCTTTTATTCCAGTAGCAGTGGCTGTGGCCAAAAGGGAAGGAGGCACACGGTAGTGCAGGCACTTGGTGATCCAGCGTATAGCAGGATTCAGCCCAGCCCAGCCTGGCCACAGGGACACTACCTGAGCTTTCATCGGCACCCAGTTGTGCAGGGCTGTGGGAGGGCTGGCCCAGAGGGACAGGCCAGTAGTGCCACTACACATCTGTGGCTGGGCCCCACTCGTAGCCTTCATCCTGGTCTGAGTCATCCCTGGCCCGTGTGAACCTCCTTCTCACCGCCTCGTGCTCGTATTCCCTGGGGGACAGAAGGGTGGTGATGGCTCTGTGGCTCTGTGTGACAGGGACAGTGCCCTTCCGGGACCGTCCCCAGCGCTGGGCAGCTGCCACCCTGGGGCACAGGGTACCTGATGCTGTCATAGTGCCGGCCCTGCTGTGGCTGTTCAGGCACCTGGGGAAGAGCAGGTGTGGGGGTCAGGGGCAGGGCAGGGGCTGTGCCCCAGCCTGGGGCGTTTGCCCCTGGACACCCAGCGCCGGGCACAGACACAGATGGACCTTGCAGCAGCCAGAGATGACACCCTGCCTGTGCCACGAGGATGGGAATTCCATCCCCAGAGCCAGGCACCGGGCCCTTGTACCAGTCTGGGGGAACCCACCTGTTCACTTTGGCTGTGGCTTGGGGCCAGCTGTGCTGGCTCAGAGGAACGGGCCAGCCCGGGCTGGTCATAGACATCCTCTGCCTCGCCGTCAGTGTAGGCGCCTGCCTCCCCATCCGTGTCGTCGTAGTCGCTGTTGACATGGCTGTCACACGTCAGGTAGCCTGAGGCCACCGTGCTCGGTGGGTTCAGCAGGTCCAGGCTGTCCTCGGGTGCTACATGTGCCTGGGGATGACAGGGACATGGGACCCCAGCTGTGGGGGACCATGCGCAGCCCCATCACCTGCCTGGCTGCAGCCCCGGGGAGGCCAAGCCTCGCCACAGAGAGCCTGTGCCTGTACCTGCTCTGCTGTTGTCCAGACGGGCTGGCTTTGCTGTGTCCTTATGATGTCCTGCATCTGCTCGTACCAGGCATTGCCGCTGCCACTGAGGCTGATGGTGGCCGTGAAGAGGTGGCTGCAATACTTCTTCATCTTATTGGCCTGGGCATAGAGGCGCCGGGAACTCTTCCTGGAGTCGGGCGCCAGCCACTGCCGCATGGCCTTGATGCCCTGCCGGCTCTCGGGCTCACAGAACACCACCACTGGGTAGTACTGCACGTAATTGAGGCGCTCCACAGCCGAGGGTGTGATGTCCAGCAAGGCGTGCTTGTTCTGGGGCAGGGCACAGCCATCAGCCCTGCTGGGAGCAGGGATGGGGGCCATGGGCTTTCCATAGGCCCCAGATGCTCCAAGGACGCGGGAAAGGTCTCACCTTTTCTGCGATCTGCCGCACCGAGTCCAGCTTGATGACCTTGGACGATGCCCCATCGCGGGGGACGCTCGCTGCAGGACACAGAGATGGGGCATGAGAAGGGCTGCACCTCCAACAGCCCCAGGCTGGGAATGGCCATGCCCGGCCCCTGGGCTGTGTCCCGCAGGGAGAGAGTGAATGAGCCGAGGAAGATGTTGGGGTGTCATAGGGAGGGAGCCAAAGGTAAAGAACTCTCACAGGCTCTGGCTACTGGATATCATTTTCTCCCCAGTGTGGGGGCACTTACGGGCAATTTCGAACAGCTCGGGCAACTCCCTGCTCAGCTTCTGCACAGCAATGTCTGCAATGGGGCCCAGGATCACCACTGGCCGCCGGAAGCTGGCTGTGGGAGGACAGGTGCTCAGGGTGGGTGGGGGCAAGGGCAGAGCTCTGAGCACCCAGCCCCATTCCTCACGGTGCCCACAGGCCTGTGACTCGCCCTGCTCCTCCCAGGAGAAGGGGGCCCATCAGCATCCGCAGCAGGAGAACCCCAGGACCATCATCCCCAACGTGGGTCAGGCTGTCCTGGTGCCCACCTTCCTTCAGGACCACCCTCTCATATGGTGGGTAGTGCCCCTGCTTTGTGAGGGCAGACAGGTCCTCCCGGCTCTTCCGCAGCATCTTCTTGGCTCCCCGCAAGCCCCGCAGCTTCCAAAACTCAGCCCTTGCCCCGGAGGGGTTGGCACCAGACGTGGCTTTCAGCACCGACTCCAGGCTGGCGATCTGCTCGGCCCTGAGAGAGGAGAGGGCTCAGGACCTGCAGCCTCTGGGTTTGAGGAGCAGGTCAGGAGAAGCTGGCACCCCTGCTCAGTGGCACAGCCACGTGAGGCTGTGGTTGACTTCTCTCTCTGGGACTTTGGGCAACTTGACCATCAGCTGCCCCACCACCCCGAGAAGGGAATGTCACGAGCTCACGCTTCCCATCACTGCTCCACCAGCCCTTGCCCTGCCTCTCACTGAGCCCACCATCCATGTCCCCAGCTCACTTGGGAGCCTTCCCTGGCTCTGCTTATCTAGGAGCTGTTCCTGGCTCCATCCCTACCTGCTCTGGTTGGGGATGATGCCCTTTTCCTGCTCCTGCAGGTCCCTGCCCATGCGCACAGCCAGCCAGCTCCCCAGCCTGCCCCGGTACATGGTGTCCAGCACATGGAACACGTCCCCACGGACAAAGCTGAGCCCTGATGGCGTATCCTTCTCAAAGTCAAAGTGTGTCCGGATGTAGAACGAGTCACCCATGTTGGATGAGATCATCTTCCTGTAAACTGGAGCCCAGGGCAAGAGGGACCATCAGGGGAAGAGGTGGCTGAGGAAGAAGATGCTGGAGAGATTTGGGAAGGCACTAGGCTGGCTGGGAGGCTCCATAGTAGCCCTTGCTGCTAAGGAGGGTTTGGGACACCTTTTCCTCCCACGGCATTCTCAGGCATGCTGGGGACAGTAGGGTCTGACTCCCCAGTACGCACTGGCCTCTCCAGGCTGAGTCATGGTGCCAGAAAGCCCCTGTGCTCCAGGAAGCTGAGGCACAAACAGGGCCAGGATGGTCTGGTCCCCTCCCATCAGCTCTCAGGAGGAGGAAGGGGGCAAAGAAGGACCACCCTGCAGGGGCAGAAAGGGCCATGGCAAGCCCAGCTTGCCCAGAAGAGACAGAGGATGGAGAGGCACAAGCCCAGGATGAGCCTGGTCACCACTCACTGTCCTGCTTGCTCTGGGTCCACAGCGTGACCTCCTCGCCTAGAGGCAGGGCCATGAGATATTCCACAGCCTCCTCACGGGTCAGGTTCTGGAAACTGGTGTCATTCACCTGCCACAGAAAAGCACTTGGACATGGTCCCGCCAGCAGGACAGAGGGCATGGCACCAGCACCCACCCAGGGACAGCAGTGCCCAGGGCAGAGTGGGAGAGGGAACTGGTCCCTATCACCCTGGAGGTGATACCCTGGGGAGATACTGGATCCAAAAGGGCTGGGGCCAGCCCAGGTGCAGCAGCACATGAAGCATTTTCAGCCTCGGGTACCTGCAGGATCTGGTCACCTTCCCGGACACCCTGGCTGTCAGCTAGGCTCCCCTCCTGCACACTCGACACGAAGATGCCCACATCGTTCCCACCCGTCAGCCGCAGCCCCACACTCTTGGCCTTCACAAACCGCACGATCCTGGAGTTGGTGCTGTACCTGCCACGGGGAAGTACAGTCAGCCCAGTGGTGACGTGCGAGGACAGGACAGGGAGGCGCTGACCCTGTGACCCCAACCCTGTGCCACAGCAGCTCCTCATGTCCCCCAGCCATTCCCCCCTGCCTTTTGAAGACATACCCATCCTTGTGGGCAGCTCGGGCAGTGGGGCTGGTGTGGGGGCTGTGGCCATCCCCCTCCATGGCTTCCAGAGGGTCTGCAGGAAGGAGAGCTGGTCCAGGAGCAGCAGTGGCTGTGCTGAGGCACAGGGAGCCCTGCCACGGCTCTGCCAGGGCTTTGGGCAGTGGAGATGCACAGGAGCCTGGAGCCCCCTCAGTGCCCAGTTCACTCACCTGGGCCCCGAGCACTGGCTACAGTCACCTCAGCCACAGGCTCCCTGTTCGATCGTCTCCTCTCCCTGGAACAAGGGCGAGCAGGATTTAGGCAGGGCACAGGCAGGCAGTGTCAAGTGGGCAGTGGAGACAGCAGAGCAAGCTGGGAACGGCAGTACCACCTCCAGGGACATTGGCTTAGGAATGGAGAACCAGCATCCCTAGACAGGTGGAGAACATAGCAGGATCTGCCAGGGGACAGAGGGGCTCATGGGGACAGTGTGGGCCTTACGGTGGTGAATTTGTCCTGGCAGCAGCTGGAGGTTGTGGAGAAGCCTCTGGAGATGGCGGATGGGACAGCTCAGAGTCGATGTCTGAGATATCTGCAGCAGCAGGAGGGGAGATGCATCAGTGACCATGCAGCCCCTGCGCTGTGTATTTGGCCCTGGCCCCACCATCGTGTCTCCTCACCGTCCATCCAGGAGCTGTCGCTCTGGCTGTCGACATCAGGGATGTTGACCAGGAACTGCTGGTGGTCCCGGAGGATGAGCAGGGTCAGGATCCCCTCTGTCCGCTCGATGAGCTGCTGGGTTTCAGCCAAGGACATGTCCTGGCTGGCTACCCCATTGATCTGGAGGGGCAGAGTGGGAGGCCTCAGGGCACCTGCTCCTGGGAAAGCCACCCTCAGGAACACCCCACTGGGATGGGATGCTTTGACTGCCATCTTCCTGGTCCCTTCCCAGCCCCTTCAGCCCAGCCCCAGCTCCCGCAGCTTCACCTATTCTGTGTCTCTGTTCCTGGCTGCCTCCCAGTGTGACCTCATTCTGTGCAGAGGAAACGTTAGCGCGGCTTGTTCCACCTGCCTGGGGCCCTGCCCAGAGCTGCATGGACCCCTCAGACACCTGAAGCACAGTTTTCCTTTGCCCTGGGCCCAGCACTGTCTTTCCATGCCCTGGCCTGGTGCTGGGGAGTCAGGCCCCAAGCAGGCCCTGGGGCTGGGATCGCCCCGAATGGTAGCAGCTTTTCCCAACAGATTGTGGGATGTAATCCCTTCCATTTGCCCCAGAGTCACCTTGGCACCAGTTCCCAGCAGCCACGGGTCTGCCTGGACCAGGTGTGCAAACAAAGCGTCTCCCTCTCTCTATTTCCTCCTCCCCAAATACTTTAAGCATCATTTTACCTGACAAACGCCTCTGTGACTGTCATCCAGTGGGGACACGGACACACAGCAGGGGACCGCACACCATGGGGGGACAGTGGGGTGGACACAACCCCACTGTACCAGCAGGACGTGCCATCAGCCCTGGCAACGCAGGGAGCTGGGTCCTGAGCCCCTGCAAGGTCCCTGGGACAGCCAGGGGGGCTGGGGCAGGGAACGGGCACCAGCCAGAACTGCCTCCAGCACAGCCATGGCTGGCCCCTGCAGTGACACTAGCCAGGGATGAGCCCTCCAAAGAGGGGCCGATGAGACCCCCCCAGTGAGTGCCGTGCACCCTGGGGCCCCCATACCTTCAGGATGAGGTCTCCCTCCTGCAAGGAGCTGCCCTTGGCCGCCAGCCCGCTCTCCACTATGTGCTTGATGAAGAGTTGACTCCCCAGCTTCAGGCCATACTCTGCACCAGAGAGAGCCGAGATGGTGGCAGAGTCAGGCAGATGCAGGACCCCCCCAAGGTCCCCCCTCGGCACCATCCCCACAAGCCCCAGCTCCCCTTGGGGTACTGGCGAGCCCCAAAGCTGAGCTCTGTAGCCCCTGGCTGAGGGCAGGAGGCTTAGTGCGCCCAGCATGGCATGCGCTGTCCCCTTGCTGCAGCCAGGCCCTGGCACCCACCCAGCCATTGCCTCCTCCCTGGGGAAAGGCATGGCCAAAAATCAGGCAACAAGACCCAGGGACAGCAGGAGCAGGAGGGCCTCACCTTCACTCTGCTTCTGCTTCACCAGGACCGACGTGATGGGCTTCATTGGCACATCCTGGCGTGGCAGCCGCTTGAAGCCCGACACGAGGGCCAGCCCGTTGGTGTCCCCATCCTGGCCAAAGGCGTTGGCAGAGCAATGTCGGCCGTGGCCTCTCCGATCTGAGCCACTCTGCATCCGGTGGCTGCTGTCCTGGCTTCGCCTCCGGCTCCGTGACACCAGCTTGTGATGGCGACGGTCATCGTGGTGGTGACCAGAGCTCCTCTCGCTGGATGAGTCCCCATCGTAGCCCTGGCTGTGGTCCAGGTCATCCCGTGAGCGGTGCAGCCTGTAGTCATCGTCTGAGTCGTAGTGCCGGGCCACAGCGGGGGACCCAGGGCTGCTCTTGCTCACAGGGAGATGAACCTTCTTCGGTCTTTTCAGTGTCTGCAGGTGCAAAGTGGGTACGAGAGGATGATGGGTACAGCTATGTCTGCCAGGAGATGTCCCTGCAGCAATTCTCAAGCCCCAAACCCTGGGTGTGTGTGGGACAGGGGAGCTGGGATGGGGACAGGCACAGCATGAGCATGATGCCAGCCCCCATCCCACCACAGAGCACACTCACAATGTTGGCGATCTTGCCACAGGTTTTAAGTGTCTGGATAGCGAAGGAGGATGGGACGTTCTCCATGGAAAGGCCGTTCACCATCACAATATGATCCTTCCTCCTGGGAGGGAAAATGCAGCTATGACTCTTCCAGGCACAGCTCCCAGCCCAGGGAGCTGGTGGGGTAGCAAGTGTACCCCAAGGGATCCCATTCCAGCTGGCCCTGTCCCAGCAGGAGCAATTCTCCATCCTTCCCACCCTCGCTGGCAGCGAGCACCCCCTATGGCCCCACGTCCCCGTGCACTCACTGGAGCTGACCCATCGCTGGTCCCCCAGACACCACATCTGAAACAAACACCGCTGTGTCTCCGGTTGTCCTGTTGGGACGGTCACGGCCTCCAGAGACAGCAAAGCCAAAGCCCCGGTGAGGGTCCTAGTGGGCATGGGCAGAAGGGGCGTCAGGCAGAGTTGACCCCACAGACCCTGTCCCCTCCCACGGTGGGGCCACCCCAGGCCACATTCACCTTGCTCAGTGTCACCGTATGCTGCTCCCAGATCACCATCTCCTCCATGGTAGGCACCCACCAGCTCAAGCCAGGGAGAGCAGCGGTGGCAGCCGGATGGCCAGGGGGCTCCGACTGGCTCCGGCTCCTCTTTGCAGCCACTGGTCCGTTCCTCAATCCAACATCAGGCTGCAACAAAGAGCAGCAGCAAAGCTGAGCCATAAGGGACTGTGAGGCTGCAGGGGACAGAGCCCTGCGGTGCCAGGACACCAGGACTGGCAGCTATGTCACACCCCAGCTAACCCTGCATGGCTCCGAACCCAGAGCTGCCTCTGTGCACCATGAAATCACCCCCCTGGGGGTCCATCTCCATCCCCTCAGACATGCGTCCGTGGAAGGGGAGGTTTTACACAGGGCAAGGACAGGACTCATCTCCATGGCTGGGACCCACTGTCCATCCTCGTGGTCTCACTCCACTCTGGCAGACCTTGGGGTGCTGCTTTGGATGGTGTTTCACTCTGGGCTCCAGCAGCTCTGCCAGCTGGTTTGGCAGCACCACTGCCCCAGTTTCACCATTTGGTTTCCCTGGGTTTTCCCCAAATCCAGTGTTTTCCACCTAGGACAGACGAGCCTGACTGACAAGAATAATGTCCCTTTGAGGCTGAAACTCCTGGGATGGGCCCAGGGATCTTCACCGGCTCCTGGCTCCCTGGAGGGAATGTCAGCATGTACCCAGAGAGACATGGGTTCCCATGTGGGTGAGAGACAGCAGGACCAGAGCCTCCCACCAGTTCCCATGGGGTGGGGCAGGGAGAGGCCACTTTGATCAGGGCCTCACAGAATCACAGAACCATCAAGGCAGGAAGAGGCCTTCAAGATCATCAAATCCAACTGTCACCCCAACACCACCATAATCACCCCTAAACCATGTCCCCAAGTGCCACATCCAGATGCCTCTTGAATGCTTCCAGGGATGGTGACTCCAGCACCTCCCAGGGCAATTTATTCCACTGCCTGACCACTCTTTCAGTGAAAAAATTATCTAGTATCCAGTCTGAACCTCCATTGGTGCAACTTGAGGCCATTTCCTCTGGTCCTGTCACTTGGGAGAAGAGGCTGATCCCCACCTCACTACAATCTCTTGGGAGCTATAGAGAGCAACGAGGTTCCCTGAGCATCCTCTTCTCCAAACTGAACATCCCCAGTTCCCATGGCACCACACGGCCCGTGGTGTCCAAGGGCTCTGGAGTGGCTGTGCTGGGGCTGTGCTCATTCCTAACAGCCCCTCAGTGCAGCCCAGCCACCCTCAAGCCCAAGCAGGGATCCCCACATTGGTGCCGCAGGGAGCTCGAAACCTCCACAACCTCTTTGGGAATTGGCCATGGGGCAGCTTTGGTGGGACCAGGAGGCCTCAGAGACACCCTGTGGGCAATGCCGGGGTGATGCTACATCAGGGATCTGGCAGTGGGCAACCAGCCCTGGGCAAGCGCGGTAGCTCAGCCCTAGCACAAGGACATCCCATGGGCAGACCCGGCTGGAGCGGTGCTGTGGCAGACTGCTGAGCCCCCCAAACGAGACCCGGCTGAGCCCCTGAAATGACACCCAGCTCACTGCAGCCCCGGGGGAGGCCTGGGGTAATCATTCACTTGACGGGCGGGCTGCAGCCACGGGTGTGGAGGGCAGAGTCCCCTCTGCGTCACCAGCTGCCGAAACCAGCCCAAGTGCCTCCCTGCCACCCAGGGACACGTGGGACCAGGGGGTAGCTGGGGCTGGGCAGGACCCCAGTGTGGCAGCACCCACTGTTCTGTACTGGCACTAGGAAAGCTGATAATAAACAGGAACTCCCAGTGTGGCATTGAGGTGGTTTCAGCTGTGTCACCAGTGTTGTTTGTGGTCCCTGGACACCTGCAGGTGACATGGTGTGAGCTGTGGGTCCAAGAGACACCAACCTGGAGCAGCCAGATCATCCTCCTCCCTAGGGTGGTGACATCTGCTGTGCCAGAGCCACCCCTGATGCCACCCAACACAGCCTCTCACTGTCCCCAGCTGGGTCCCACTACTGTCCCATCACCGGGGTGCCACAAACTGGCCACAAACCTGCATTCCACTGCTGCCCATTGCTCTCCCTGGGCAGTAGCGGGGGCAGCATGGGGATGGCAGCAGCTCCCACGTCGCTAGCGGCACAGGCAGTGTGCCCACAGTGCCACCAAGCCCTGTCCCTGTCCCCCCCCTTGGGGGGGAGCCCAGTCTCCCCCCCAAGACCTGGCATAGGGCCTGCACCAGCCAAAGGCCGAGGCTGGCAGCAGGAGGAGCCGGCTCAGCCGGTTTCCGACAGAAACCAGCCCGCACCTGGAATGGCCCCGCAGGGAGAGGCAGTATCTGGGCAGAGCTGACCATGGCCCAGCCCGACACACCCAGCGCCGGGCACTGGCAGCACTGGGAGCCCCACACACGTACCGTGGCAGCACCTCCTAGGGGTTTTGAAGCCAAACAAAGCCGAGCTGTGCTGGGGCAGCTCATCCCACTGCCAGGTCCCCAGTTCAGGGCTGCGCCTGGCCCCGGGTGACGCCACCAATGCCCGCCATGAGGACAGCAACGAGTCGGGGGAGCATTTATGGGAAAGTGACACACACTGTCCACCCCAGCCCTGCACACAGCCAACCCCACCGCCCATAATGTTTCCCAACCCCCCCTCCCCTGATAGGGGTCCTCATCCTGAGAACCTCAAAGCCTTCCTGGGATCAGCGAGATCCGTGCTCTCAGCCAGTGCTGCAAAACCACTCGTCGCTTGTCTGGTCCTGGCCACGCAGCACTGAGGTCTCGGATCCCTCCAGAGGCTGCTCTACCCCAACCTCACCCAAAGAGCGATGGGCTGATCCCGACCCCCTGTTCTGGGAAAAGGTCTCCGGAAGGGCTGCTCTGGACCGAACGTAAATCAGCAGCAGAGAGGCACGTCCTCCCGCCCTGGGGCGCGGAGCTGTGATCGTCCGGGGTATCTCCCTGCTATGGAGCAGAACTCCAGGAGGGTCACTGGGTCCTGAAGCCACCCAGAGAGGGACAAAGCATGGCCGATTCCCCAGGTGAAAGCACGACTGAAAGCCAGAAAGCACGGCCGACAGATCCCGGGAGACACTCACCGAGCCTGGGATCCGACCAGGAAGGAGCTGAGCTCTCGGGCTGGTGGCAGTGGTGTCACTCCAGGGTGCCTTGCGTAACCCTTTGTAGCCCAGACTCTGCCTGCAGCGGGGAAGGACCAGGAAGGGGGTCCCGGGGCAGCTTCCCGGACACAGCAGGTCTCCCGGAGGGCTCCCTGGTGTCCTCCACCGTGATGGTGGCTCAGCCACCTGCACTCATCGCCCTCCCAGCGCTGCACCGGGACAGGTTCACAGGATGGTGGTGGTGGCGGTGCCTGGAGATAGGGGTTCCTCCCCTCCAAACCCTGCCCTGTCCAGGGAAGTGGTGGGACTCTGCCCCAGACTCCCAAACCCTCCCAGCCGTGCACCCATTGCCCCAAGAGGGGACAGACACGGGGGCCAGCCTGGGGATCCCTGTGATGGCTGGAGAAGTTGGTGATGGCTGCCGCCGGCTTTCCTCCCCTTCCCTTGCCCCTGTCCGCACCTGGGGACCAGCCCCCCGTCATCCCTCGTCCCGCGGGGCCGTTTTCCTGCGGTGACAGCGATCAGGTCCGCGCCGCGGCTCTCCGACTCCCGCCGGGGCCGGTACCGCTCCCAGCCCAGCGCCGAGGCGGCGTGGGGGGACCAGTTCCTGCGGAAGCCCCCGGCCCGCAGCCGCCACCCCGGAGCCGGGGCCATGCCGCCGCCTGCCCCTCCGCTCGCTCCTCGGCACCGGCTGCTCCTGGCCGAGCCCCGCCGGGAGCCTGGAGCAGCTCCCGCCGCTCCCCAGGACTAGCAGCAGTCGGGAGCCGGCCGAGCAGCCTCATTAGCGCCGGTGGCTCCAGCGCTGCGTCCTAGCCGGGGCTACTCGTCCGGGACACGCGTGGCCCCGGGGCCCGGAGAACCGGCGAGGCCGGCCCGGGCTGACCCGCGCCCCGGGGCTGAGCCGGACCTGGGCCGGGCGGCGCCACTAGATGGTGCCGCGGGGCCGGGAGGAGCCGGGCCCCGGCCTGGGCTGGGAACCGGCGGCGCTGAACGGCGCCGGGGCCGCGCAGGTGGGAGGGAGCGTGTCCGGGTCCCGGCGCACGGCAGGCCCGGTCTAGCCCAGCGGAGTGTGTGGCTACTGGGAGCTCCCGGAGATAGGAGGGGGGAGGGTAGGCGGCGCCGGCACCGGGAAGGCCCCTGGAGGGCCTCGGTCCAGCGGGGGCAGCGCCGTAGGACCCGGGCCGGGGGGTGCGAGCTCCGCCGTGCACAGCTGGCCACGCCCCTGCCCGAGCCC
>VZTE01002836.1:0-64922 GCA_013397775.1 Eulacestoma nigropectus | reverse complement strand
GACCCTGTGATGTGTCCCCCTCCACCGGGGGTGTCGCGGCCGCCGCACCGTGAGGGAGCGGCGGGAGTTTCTGCGGCCTCCCTTATCCCCCCCTCCTCCCCGTCGAATCCCGCAGCCCGCCGGTTATCGCGACAGCCCTCCGCCGCATCGCAATTAACCGGGGCGGAAGAGCCCCGCTGTGCTTCCGGCACTGGTCGGGGCGTGTCTGGCCTCGGCACCACCCGCGTTCTATGGTCCGCGGCGCTCCCAGGGTCCCCCGCGCCGCGGCCGGTACCCGGGAGGATCGCGGCGGCGGGCGCTGGCCTCTCCGGGGCCTGTCTTGCCCCGGGGCTGCGCCTGCCCGCGGCCGCCATGGAGCTGGAGGTGCCTGAGGAGGCGGAGGGCTCGGCCGCGGCGGGTGCCGGTGCCATCACTCCGGAGGCCGGCGTGGGGGGACCGGACGCGTCAGGAGGTAACGCGCCGCGAGCACCGGGGGCCGGCCCTGGCTGTCTCCCACCCGGCCGAGCCCCGGCGTGTCCCCGTGTCCCGCNGCCGTACCCCCCGCCGGGCCCCCCCGCGGGGCGCTCGGAGTGGTTCGGTCCAGCCCCCCCCCTTCCCCGGAGTGCGCCCCCCCCCAGACACCGCGTGGTCCCGTCCAACTGCTGCTTCCCTTCCCCCCTTCTCCCCCGGCCCCGGGATGGTTCCGCCCCCGGCCCGAGACTCCCGGGACACCGCGGGACACCGGGATGGGGCTCCCCCTTCTCTGCACTCGGGAGTCTCGGAGCTGCGAGGGGCAGCTGCGACCCCCGGACCACCCTGGGGGGCACAGGCCGCCCGCCTCTTGGACTGCTCCCAGCCCCCGAACCGGCCCCGGGTGGGCCTGGAGGGCCGTGGCGGGGCCGTCCTGCCCCGTCCCCTTTCGGGGGTCGCTCCCCGGAGATCACAGGGTCAAGGGGGAGGGGTTGGTCGGAGAGCCGGGCAGACCCTGGCAGCGGGGGCGGGGGCTTTGCCGCCGGCCGGGGTCCCTCCCGCCGGAGGGGGCCTATTTGTCGGGACCCAGAGCGAGCCCGAGCCCGGCAGCGGCATTAGCAGAAGGTTTGGGGTTTCTGAGTGGCAGGACGGATCCATGGGGCTGGTGCTGTAGACCTGCCCCCGCCTCCGCTGCTCCTTAATTATTTCTAGTTCATTAACAGCCTCTGGATTGCTGGCTGAGCCGTGCTTGTGATGTTGAGCCGTGCTCGTGATGTTCAGCCCCGCTGTTGCCGGGCTGACACGTTCCTCCGCGGGCCCGACGCGGAGCTCCGAGCACCTGCTGGAGTCCGGGGTGCTCTGAAGGTTTGGCTGTGTGATGACAGCGATCTCCGTGTCGTCAGGCCTTTAAATGAGCATCATTAGATCTTCTGAGAACCAGCTAATTACAGTGGAAGCCGTGCTTGTTTCGCAGATGTCATCTGCCGCGCCGGGGATGTGGGTGTAGTGTGTAACTTCGGGTAAGGTGCCGAGGTTTAGGCTGAGGGAAGCTGTCCCCAGCCGTCCTGCTGCGGTTCCTCAGTGGAGCAAGGAAATGCAGGGGCTGGCAGCCTGCAGCCTGCCTTCCCAAGGCTGCTTGCCATGCTCCCACACACCCTTAGACCTCTTTTTGGGAGTGTTCTCCCAGCATGGGGAGGGCTGGCTGGTGATGCTGAGGGAGTGAGAGAGAACCTTTTGCTGATCAGAGTCACAGAACAGTTTGGACTGGAAGGGCCCTTAAAGCCTATCTTGTTCCACTCTTCTGCCCTGGGCAGGGACACCAACGAACAATTAAAATACCATTTGTCCTTCTGATTTCTCCGTCACCTTTCTGGTTTTTGAGGAGGGTAGAGGGTTGTTGCTCAGGACTAGGCAAAGTATCTATGGAGACTGTTGCTCGGGAAGGGTTTAAACAGGGAGCATGTATTTTTCTTCTTCTGTGAGCAAGTAAATCTGAATTTATGAACCTGTAGGCTGTCTTACCTTACGCTGATAGTAAAAAAGATGAAACGGAGCCAGTAATCTCACCGATGCTTTGATTTCTCAAGTCAAGTTGCTTACTCCTCACTTGGGTAGCGTCCAAATTGTGTCACTTGGCCTCAGCCGCACTTGCAGCTGGAGCTCCCAGGGGGCTGGGGACAACGTGCACAACAGCAAATGAGTTTTTGCTGGAGAAGAGCAAACCCCGGGGGATGGAGGTGGCCTTTGGTGGGCTGTGGGAAGGCACAGCTGCACCCACACAGGGTGGGCTGTGCTGTGGGTCTGGGGTTGTCACTGTGTTCCATGGTCTGAACTGGGTGACAAATCCCCATAACGGCCTGTATGCCTTTGCTGCTGTGTGGAGGTGTTGAAGCGCCCATGACCCACCTACACGGGTGCTTCGTGCTGCTCCCCTTGTGCTCATTGTTCTGCATGTGCCATTGATGAAGGATCACCAGCGTAGCTGAAACCTGCTGCCTGGCTCCTGGCCAGAGACGAGGCATCTGGGTGCTGTGCTCTGTCTGAACAACATGGCAGGGTTAATCCAGACTGTGGGTCAGGCCAGCATAGACCCTCCCCAAGCCCTCAGTAATTATAGAAAAACTAGCAGTTAGTCTGGTACAGGAGTGAAACTGCATGGAGAAAGGCTGGAAGTCGGTGAGACCTTGGCAGTAGGTTGACTTAAGGCACAGAGTGTTCTGAAGGGAACTTTTGGAAATCTCATGCTTTAAGGGAGAAAACCTCACTTATTGCCGGCAGCAGGGCTGTTCATTCATGGACACACAGGCCCAGTTTGTCCCTTCCTGAGACCTTGGCTTCAAAGTTTTAAAAAGTTTTGTGACCAACTAGTTAAAAAGGGAGTTTTAAAATCTAATGGGTGCAGATGCTTGCTGTGCCTTCTCCCTCATGCCCTGGGGAGGGACTGCAGGGAGTGTAATGGGCTGCTCCAGGGTTCTGGTGAGCTGTGGGCAGGAGCAGAGATGGTGTGGGGAGGTATGGTGCTGTGGGGTGACAGATGAGCACTGGTCTTGTTCAGGCTGGAGTGCCCTGATCCCAGGGATGGTTGGGTAAGCAAATGGCGCCTCACCATTCCTCTAGCCAGGTGCAGTCTGGAGACACAGGGTCTGGGAACCTTTTATCGAAGGATGGTCAAGTTATGGGAGAGCTGTTACTACAAAAGAACTGGCACTGTCCAACTGTTGGACAGCAGAACTGGCCTCCACCATCTCCTTTCTAAACTGGGAACTCTTAGTCTAATGGGGAAGGAAAGTTGACATGGGATTTATTTCCATTGGTCAGGTCTCCTGTTACACAGGTTGCAGTCTGCCAATCACTTATGGTCCAGAGCTGGAGCAGAAGCCTCTAATGTGTTCTTCAATGTTGGATTCTAATGTTTTAGGGAGCCGAAATGATTTAACAAGGATTTCCACTCTTGTTGGACAGCTGTCTCGCTGTACCTCAGGCTGAAGGAGCAAAATGAAGATCCCAGCCTCAGCCAGGTGTGCTGGTGGCACCTGTGTGCTGTCTCTGAACAGCACTGGGAGAGCGTTGATTGCGACAGCCCAGGAACAGGATTGCAGCTCTTCCCTCTTAGCAGTGATAACTTTGAAGTGACTTTTGAAGGGTTGCTGGAAGCTATTTTTTCAGTGAGCAGATCAGAGATAAGAGAAGAATTCCACCCTGTGGGGCATAAGCAGTTCAATTCATACCAACTCAATGGAGAGGGGAAATTGAAGAGAGCTTATCAGCTTGAGGAAAAAATCAAATGTAAACATCATCCCCAGCATGATTATGGTTCACAGCTTAGTTGGATGTCACATGCCTCTGTGCCGTGAAATGGTGCTGGCGAGGATGATTACAGAGGGAGTCAGCCAGGCAGGAACAGGCAGAAAAACACCCTGCGCCTTGAACTCTTAAAGACCCTGCAGTTACTTCACAGTCAATAAGTCACAGCTCAGCTGCAGGCAAGGAGGAAGGCAATGAAAATAGAATTCAGGCTGCTCTGGCAAATTAGTTGTTCTTTAAGATATGAATCGGCTGGAAGCACACAGGGAAGCTGGGATGATGGAGCCTGGGAGCTGGGAAGGGCAGTGTGTACAGCAGGGAGATGTGGGCACTGCCCAAAGGATGCTGAGCCCACCTGTATTGGTGTCAGGGCAGGCTGGAGAACGAGTCCCCAAGAACGCACAGGATGGGGAATGATTCATTTTTGTTAACCAGCATTTGGCATTGACCTGTATATAACAGCCCATTCCACCACTGCTGGGGCTGAGGCTGGCAGAGCTGCCACTGCCTCATCCCACTTGGGAGGCACATGGGCCTCTCTGGAAGAGCTCCTCAGGGAATGACCTGAGTGGATTCAGTATGAACAGTGTATCATTTGGGAACTGTTATTGAAGTGATTCACTGACATGACCATTATGGGCTCTTGCCAGATGCACAGTCTTAATAAATATGGTTTTCCCATATAAGGTGGTTATAGGCTGCAAAGCAGCTGCAGGAATTCCAGCACTCTCTTCCTTCATGGGCACATCTTTCAGTTAGCACCAGTTGACTCCAGAAATAGTCCTGCCATGGCTATGTGATACCGTGACAAAGACTTGAGAGCCCTTCTCATCACTTGCTGCTTCAGCTTTGTCAATGTTTGATTATTCATTTCCATTCTTTTGGGCTGCCAAGCATAGTCCCATGTACCATGAATCTCTAGAGGCCTGGCAGGTGCCTCACTCCCAACATGGATGCGGTACCATGTGCTTGCTGGGACCTACTGGTATGAGATCAGTTCATCTCTCTATATGGGAACTGCAGGTGTTATGTGGGGGTCATTAACTTGTGACTCAAAAAGCAGAAACCACTGCACCTTTTGCACTGCTCTGGGGAATGTCAGAAGTGGAGTGGGAGGGGGAAATGTCTGCTGATCCCAGTGCAAGGAGGGTTGGCTTTATTTGGGTGGAAGTGAACACTCAATGCTCCCATCCACAGCATGGGGAGGGAGCTGCTGGCCATGTTGCTAGCAGGAGATGCTCCCTCTGGCATCCTGGCTGCAGGAAAGTGGGAGCCAAAGCAGGTCCTGCCTTCTCCAGATGGTCTGATCCCATGGGTGCACCCTCACAGATCTCCCCTGGGTCCCAGGGAAGACAGTGGGGGCAGCAGGTATTGGAGCAGGCTGCCGGTTTTGGGAAACACTCTCTAGTTTAACACAGAGGCCTTGGCACCTCCTTTTCTCCAAGATGCTTATGTTGGGAGAGAAGTGACTCAGAATGTTTGAATCATAGGATCAAAGAATGGTTTGGGTGGGAAGGGACCATCTCATTCCAACCCTCTACTATGGGCAGGGACACCTTCCACCAGACCAGGGTGCTCCAAGCCCCATCCAGATTGGCCTTGAAACTCATAAATAGCAGCAGAACCGCAGGTGCCAAGGTGGGGTAACTTCCTTTCCCATTAAGTCTTTCCAAGTCTCTAACCAAGATCTCTGATAGTCCACTTTGATTTGTTTAATAACCCAGTGACAGTGTTGCTGCCCTTCACCCATCTCCCAGGCCTACAAGCTGGGTCACCTCATGAATGTGCCCAATAACATAATTTTTTAGTCACATTGATTGTCTGATCATGTCTGTGGGGCCAGGCAGAAGCTATTTTTAAGCACTGTGCGGGTGCAAAGCCCTAGTTGTTTGGTATGGATTCCCTGTAAGTACTTACTGTTAGATAGATAGACACACCTCTGTGGCATTTCACCATTTCGAAATCCACGGTGAGTGCAGGAACTCAAAGGAGAAAAGTACTGTTGTGTTCTGTAAGTCTTTGGCAAAGCAGAATTCCTGGCCAAGCACGGTCTGGGTGTTTGCTGCTGGCTGAGGGTGCCTGTGCAGCCACTTGTGTTTTCTTCTATGGGAGAAGAAGAATGCTGGGATGAGGACATGTGCCATGCTGAGCCCCTGCTGCCGGCTGTTCCACCACAGGAATGCACTCACGGCCAGGAAAAGACATGAGGACAGCAGAGAGGGAAATCGAGGCACTGCGAGGGCCTAGAAGCCAAAGGTTGTTCAATGCTGAAATGAAACAAAAGCACAAGAAAGAAGAGAGTCATGTAAAAAACCAAACTTGTGGCCTGTGTGAAGTGGATTTGGTCTTGATCCCCATCAGCACAAACCTCAGCAGAGCCCAGCATTGCTCACCTGCCTGCCTGGGGAGCATGTGCCAAAGGGAAAGCAGCTGCTGGCTTCCCCAGGCTCTCCACCTCCTCTGGGGAGAACAGGTAGACTGAGTCCCTAGACAGGAGCCTGGCTTTTCCAAGAGCCCTGCACAAGCCAGTGATCATAAGGTGATGCTGGGGCTTTTCCTTCTTAGGTAGGTCTTTGAAATACTCAGTTCCTAAGCAGCCTGGCACTTGTTTGTTTGACTTTCTCAGTGATGCCAATAGCTGGGTTAATCTCCAGACTTTCTGGAAAGCATTTTTGTAATTAAAAAGCTAAAAGTGATTAGAGCAGCTTTTCTGTTACTTTGTCTCCTCGCCCACATATTTAGTAGAAAATGCTGTCAACCCCTAATTAAGTGTCATCGTCTTCCATGGTGTATTCCTGTGGCTTCCCCAGCTTACGTGTGGGTTTTGGCATTGGCTTGTGGTGAATTACCAAGCTGAGTCAGAGGACGTGCTGTGGTGGGGAGGAAATCCGAAGCTGGCAATGTGCTGGGTTGCCCCAGTGCTCCCAGCCCTGCCCATGCCACTGGTCACCACTTACCATGACGTGTTTTTATCTCACAGCTCCAGGGAGAGGCTGCGAGTCCCTTTGCTTCTCTTCCAGCTTTCTTTGAAAGCTGCAAGCTTTCAGCTACAGCAAGCCTACTGCTCTTTCCTAATTCTGTTGAAAAAAACACAAATGTGTACAACTAGGGAGTCAGTGTGTGATGTGAAGGGTTCTCTTCAATGTTTACTGTAACACAGAAGCAGGCTGGAATAATCCACATGTGAAGAAGAGCAGTGTTCTTTTATAGCATGAAGCTGGCATGTTCTTTACAGTGGCACCTCTGGCAGATGCCCGTGAGAAGTGTTGTCCCTCTGGATAACTGCTCAACTTTGGATCTGGAGTTGCAGGAAGAAAACTTCGCTGTGTCCAACCACTGCCTGTGTGGTTTGCATTCAGTGTGAGGAGTGTAAACGCTTTGCAGGCTCATTAAGGGGGCCTAGTCCTCATCTCCTCTGTAATCAGCAGAATCTGCATGTTCTTTTTGCAGAAATTGCTACTAGAGAGGGTGAGACAGACTTCCTGGGAGAAAAGAGAAGTTGTAAACCAGCTGTTCGCCTTCATCGTTGAAGACCTGCCTGTTGCATGAGGAGTGCTTGAAAGGCAAGGCCCCACATTTCAGGAGCACAACTGTAGCTGCTCCTGCTGCCCAAGGCACTCCTTGATCCAGGAAAGGGAACCGGGTCATGGCCCAGAGTTTGTCACAAGACCAGCCCGGGCAGATCCATGTCCATGACTGAAAGGGCCTGGAGATTAGCTGAGCATGGAAACAGCACAGGCAGCAGCTCCTGTCTTTGTTCTGGGTGAAACAGCTCGGTCTCCTGAACTGGGAGGAATTAATGGATTACAAGACGAGGGCAGCTTTGCCTTGTTTGTGGTCATTAAAACGCAGCAGCGCTGCTGGGACGGTGCCACTGGCGCCATGGCTGGTGGGGAGCTCGGTCAGACTCCACAGAACTCAAATGCTGCTTTTCGCTTTACTGCATAATGTTCCACCTCTCTCAGCCATGCAGGGGAATGAGGTTTGGTTCAGCTTCTGCCAGGTGCTCCAGCTGCCACTGTTAGAGCTTTCCTGCTTCTGCTCTCCTGTGGGAGCTCTTGCATGGGTCTTGGTGGCTCCTGCAAAATGAGTTTTCATGCTCTGAGGGCCCATTTAGGCACAGCAGCTGTTAACTCTTCATTTAAACTCAGTAATGCTTTTTCGGACAAAGCTCTGTCAGACTGCTGACTCTTCACATTCAGCTTATCTGTGTTCCTGTACTGTGGCAGACACCTCCTAATTTCTTTTCCAGAAGATCTGGTAGCGCTTTAACCTCAGCCATCTCCTGGAGGAAATGCAGCTCACCAGAGGAAGGTAGTGCTGGGCTGGGAGCCAGTCGAGTCTCTACTCTTTCACTGAATTTAGTAAATCAGAGTAATTCCCCAGCTGTTTCATGTTTTTTCCGTAGAAGAGTTCTGCTGCTTTTGGGGCCAGGGACCTGAGTTCACAGTCATTTAGCAGGGCTGGTGTTGGAAGCCTGTCCTTAGTGTAACCCAAACTTTGGGCACATCAGGATGCTGCCCTTCAAAATGGGTGTTTTGGATGTGTCAGACTTACTGGTGACCATGTTATGCTTCTGCAAGAGTAGAATTAGTCAAGATTGTTTTGACTGCTCATTTGCTGCCTGACAAGATGTTGTTTAAATTGCTAGTTAGACTTTTCTTTCCCTTGGAGTTTGCTGTTCTCAGTTACTGCTTTATATTCTGTCACCCCAAGTAAGTAAAGGTCCAGACTTCCTGTGGCTGAGACAACCACTGAGACTGGTGAAGTGCAACCTGATGGAGTTGAGGACTGACACAGAAACATGTGTCATCTCCATTTGAAAGAGCATTGTTTGCAAAGTCAGTCTCTTGGGAATTCAAGCTTGATGCCCAAACTTGCTTTCTGCCTCCCTGGTTAAGACTGGATTCACCCCATCTGCACATCCCATCCCGCCTGGGCAGAAGGGTCTTGCCAACCCTATGTGGGACAGGAAGGCCAGGGAGGAATGAGGTAGGTAGAATAAAAGCAATTCTCCTGTGTATTTAAAGCAGGAGTAATGTAGGTCACCTTAATCTGCTCTCCCTCCTTCCTTTCCTGTGGGATGGGAGAACATCCCAGCCACGTGTGCTACAGGGTGATGATGAAGGGGGACCACCTTCATCTTGCTGCTGTCAACCTCTGGAGCATCCTGTGACCTTGGGAGGCTTCTCTACCTGTTTATTACCTACCAAAAAAATCAAATACAGCTCTCCAACAGTATGGCAGAAGAGTCTTGTTTCTGTGCATGAGATGAATGACTTCAAGGTGATTTAATTCAATTATTTCAATTACTTTTTAGGGTGGAATTCCTGATTTGTAGATGAAACTGTATTCTGTTTAAAGGGCAAGTTAACAGCCTCCTTCTGAGGTCTAGGAATTTACCTGGTTTTTCTCCAGTTGTAGTTGGGCAGCAGTACAGTCACAGCACTGCTTCAAATATTGTTCAGTGCTGGTCCTGTCATCCCTCCAGTGATGGATTTGGCTTAGAATGTCTGTGTATGGATTTTCATCTCATTCAGGTCTGTCTGAGCTCAGGTAATTCAGGCCACTTGGCACCAATTTGAGCAACTTGAGTGGGAGCAATTTGGGTTGGTGCATTGATACAGCTCATGAAGGGTTCAGAGCGCTTGAGTATTTTTATGTAATTGGCAAGTTTTGAGAGGGTTTTGTGAAGTCCTTTCAAAGCTCAAGACTCATCTCCTAAGTCCTGTGAGGCTCCCAGTAGACCGCAGTGCTGGAAACCATAGAGTCATAGAATCTCCTGGGTTGGAAGGGACCCACAAGGATCATTGAGTCCAGCTCAGGAACCTGCACAGGAAAACCCCACAAATCCCACCAAGTGCCTGAGAGCATTGTCCAAACACTTGTGAACTCTGGCAGAGTTCAGGTGACCTCAGCCACCAACAGTGGTATCCTGCTTTGTCAGCACAGTTGATAAAATCTTGGGAGTCACGACAGCTGAGATGGGACATGGCTGGTTTCTGCCCTTGGAGCCTGCTCGGTTTTGTTACCACTTTGTCCGAAGTGGATCCTACAGAGGGGACAGCCCAACTTCAGTCAGTTGTCACCTCTGGTGTCCATTGATTTTACTTGAGGTCCTGAAAAACTGAGGGATTGAAGACAAACCTTCAGGCTTGGCATAAGGCCTAGAAACACGTGTGTGTTGTACAAAGTAAAATGAAGGTGATGAGCTGGAGCCTGCCATGGCCGTTGGTTGGGTCTTTCTGTAGGATGTGCAGCTCTCTTCCCAGTGCAGGTTTGGGAACTGGAGCTCGCCCTGTCTTTGTGACGCTGATGGCGTTTACCATGTGGGTTAATGGGTGGAGAGGGAAGGGTCCTCTGCAGGGCAAAAGTGATGGACTTTGTTAATAGCTCTAAAATATTGGGGAAGATCTGCTCGCCTTTGTGCTGCCGTGTCATGTTTGGCACATTCTGTGACCTGGGCTGACACAAGGAAATATCGCCAAAGCCTCTGCTTTGAGCAGGATACAGCAGCTGAGGACTGCTGCAAGATGCTGCAGTAGTTTCTCTTTCTGTAGTTTCTCTGCACATCTGATGGACCAGATTTTGTGGATTTTTCAGTATAAAATTGTCCATTATTGCACTTTTCAAAGAGAGGGAGCTGGCTAAAATCCTCTGGCTGAGTGCTTCTTCCCTGAATGTGCTGATGGCACTTCAGCAGTCACAGTCACTCCACTTGGATGCTGATGTGGAACTTGGTTGTCTCTCTGCGTTCTTGATTCCACAGTTTCTGTCAGTGTAGCTGGTTCTGCATCCCTGTGCCAGGATGAAGGGGTGGTGTGCTCAGTCCCACATGCAGCCGAGAGGGCAGATGTAGTACCTGAAACCACTTGTCTTCTCTTTAAATGTCACTTTTAACTGGGTGTCATCTGCGAAATGACAGTTTTCCTCCTCTCTGTACATGTTGTGTGCCTCTCTCTCCATCTGGCTGGCTGTGTGTTGACGGGGGCAGTGTACAAAACGCAGAGCATTTGCTGGCAGAAATGCAAACTGTAGAGATGTAAAATAGTCCCTGACTTCAAAGCTGGAATAGAGAGAGCAGAAAATGAAGCTGAAGTCTCAAAGCTATGCTTGTCACTGTTAATGACATGCTCAGTTACAGACACTTGCTGAGGTGGAATTCAGAAATAAGGCCTTGGGTTTCACTCTTGCCTAACAGGTGGAGATTATTTGGGGGTTTAAATAGCACATGTTATGGGGTGGTTTCTGTGGTTGGTAAGGACTGTTTGTTCAGTGATAAGAGCTGAAATCTGGAAGGTTAACAATTGCCTTTGCTTAATGTAATGTTTTTTCCCCTGTAATTCTGACTTACATTATGGGACAATGAAGTTTTTCAGGAGGTGGATATTGTGTTGCATTTTGTAGCTTTTCATAGATTCCTGGAATATCCTGAGCTGGAAGGGACCCACAAAGATCAAGTCCAACCCTTGGCCGTGCACAGACACCCCAACAATCCCACCCTGTGCATCCCTGGCAGCGCTGTCCAAACGCTCCTGGAGCTCTGGCAGCCTTGGGGCCGGGACCATTCCCTGGGGAGCCTGGGCAGTGTCCAGCACCCTCGGGGGGAAGAAACTTTCCCTGAGCTCCATGCCAAGCCCTGACACAGCTCCAGCCGTTCCCTGGGCTCCTGTCCCTGTCCCAGAGCAGAGCTCAGCCCCTGCCCCTCCGCCTCCCCTCGGGAGGAGCTGCAGCCCCCGAGGAGCCTCCCCTCAGTCTCCTCTGCTCCAGCTGGACGAGCCAAGTCCCCTCAGCCCCTCCTCAGACCCTTCCCCAGCTCCGTGTCCCTCCTTTGGACACTCTCCAACAGCTTTGGATCCTTCTGATCTTGTGGTGCCCAAACTGCCTCCAGAACTCAAGGTGAGGCTGCAGTCTCATACTGATTGATATGCATATGGGTTTTTTTAATTCCAAGCTACTTCTTCTCAACCCAGCATCTCTTCAGGCTTAAATTAATTTTGATGGTAGAGAACTGCTGACATAGTCTTTCTCCTCTGTAGTCTCAGAGGGTTGGATGTTTGTTTTCTTTTCAGTATTGGGCGGGAGTCATTGGTGGATTAACTATCTGGGACACTCTTTTGAGCAAGTGGCTTCTGGACTGATAATGTCAGAAAATGCTTATTAAAGAAAATGAGAAACGTGGCAATTTGGGAGGAACTTGGTTTAATATGTGCTGGCTCTGGTTTTGTATGGATGGGATGGCAATGCACAAGCTTCCACAGGAGAGGAGATTTAAGGTTTATAACAATCTTAAGAGAGATACTGTGGCTTCCTGAACTCCCAGGTTTTAAAACACAAAGATTGGATTTATTTTTAATCTTTTCTAAACTGAAAACTGGGAGTGCAAGGAGGCTGGAAGTGCCCGGCATGAAGAACAAACTGTAATGTAGAGAAACAAGGTGGGTTTTTACAGAAGCTGAAGAAATGAAATTTAAATGCAAGTTTGCTGTGAAGTGGGGTAAAAACTTAATCTGGAAGGGTGAGGTGGGGTGAAAATTGACTTAATTCAAGACCTGTGGCAGGGAGGGATAAGATGTGTCTGAATGGCAGCTGCTCATCTAAAGGAAAAAGGAGTGTGTTGCAGGCAGAAGTAGCAAGTGCTGCCTGATACTTCATGTTTTCTATTAGAGCTCCTGCTTTTTACTTGACAAGAAAACAGTCTCCAAACCTCATTTGCCTTATGACTTGCCTTTAAGTTCTGGCAAAACCAATGTACCCATTTTGGTGAAGAGGAATCCAAGAAGCCCCATCCAAAACTGCAGAGCTTGGTTAGGCCCATTCTTAAAAGGGGCTGCAGTACCTGCAGGATGGTTCTGCTTCATCACACCTGCCTTCTCCTCTTCCCACGGACAGCCTTCAGCTCCTGGCTGCTCTGAGCCTTCCAACTGCCCTTCTGCTGTGCTTTGTGAAAAGAACTCCCCCGCTTAAACCTGCTTGGCTTCCTCGGTGTGGCTGGGGAGCCCCACTGCTTGGTGGGGACAGAGCTGTAGGATTAAGCCATCTGGTTTGGAAGGAGACTACTGGATTGGGAGCCAGGAAATGTAGACCTTAAGCCATGAGACTGCCCATGTCAGCTTGCAGTATCCTTCATTCCCCACTGAGAAGCGTTGTGTAAGTGTTGACCAGCATCACCACGCACCTCTGTCTCTTCCTGCCTCCCCACAACCACCACCATAAACCAGAAAGCTCGTGGTTGGGAGGAGAAGCCTGAGCACACACCTGGGTCGTCCTCCTGGAGATGCTTTTCTGAGGGAATATGTGATGTCAGTGTGCCTGGCTGTGGCTTCTGTTTCTGTCCAAACACAGGAGCAGATTGTGCTGTTCCCCCTCTCTTTCGCAGGTCAGTGGCAGTGTGTTTGGCTGATCCAAACTTGTAGTGTTCTGGTTCAGGGGAACAAATTCACTTCTTGTTTTATTGAAGTCTTAGTAAACAGTATTAAAGAACTCATGAGGTTCTTCTGTGTAGCTCAGAAATGCTAAGCTGAAGTTCACTCCATGCTGCTGGCTTGAGTTGTGTGGTCAGCAGGACCAGAGCAGTGACTGTCCCCCTGTGCTGGGCACTGCTGAGGCCCCACCACGAATCCTGGGATCAGTTTTGGGCCCCTGACAACAAGAAGGACATTGAGGGGCTGGAGCATGTCCAGAGAAGGGAACAGAGCTGGGGAGAGTCTGGAGCAGCAGGAGCAACTGGGGGTGCTGGAGGGGCTCAGCCTGGGGAACAAGAGGCTCAGGGGGGACCTTCTGGCTCTGCACAACTCCCTGACAGGAGAGGGCAGCAAGGGTGGGGTCAGGCTCTGCTCCCAGGGAGCAAGGGACAGGAAAGAGGAAAAGGCCGCAAGGTGGCCCAGGGGAGGTTCAGGTTGGACACTGGGAAAATTTCTTCACTGAAAGAGTGGTCAGGCCTTAAACAGGCTATACAGGACAGTGGTGGAGATGCCATCCCTGGAAGTGTTCAAAAAACAAGTAGAAATGCCACTTTGCTGTATGGTTTAGTGGGCATGATGATCTTGGAGGTCTTTTCCAACCTTAATGATTCTATGATTCATATGACATCCCAAGTTTTTCCTTGTGTTGGGCAGATGCTGAGTAAAGCCCTGAGAAGGGCGCAAGTTGTTCATGGGTCAGGGCTCTGCTTTAGAACCTGGGAGACCAGAAGTTGTTCCCAGTTGCATCTGGAACTTAGAAAGTGATGTCAATGCACATTTATGAGCTGTGTTGGCAGCCAGACTGGGCTCTTCCTGAGGTGGTCACTTGTGTTTGGAGTCCAATATTCTTTAGTTGTAGTTCTCTCTGTTTAAGGCATGCCTTTCCTCCACTCCCTCGCTGGACAAGAGCTGCTCCGAAACCCACAGCCCAAGATCGGGAGGCTCTGGAAAGCTGGGAAGAGAGCTGACCCAGCTGGCTGGGATTCAACTCCAAGGTAACTTGTTGTCTTTACCTATTAAGAGTCTTCTGTCAGACACATCCTAGAAACCACAACATCACTTCAGAGAGACCTTGACCACTCCTCTGTCCTGTGCAAGTACAGGAATACCAAGGGTGAGGCACACCTCATGCCCTGTGCAAGCTCAGCCCAAACTGGTGCTGCTTCCAGAGGGGTTTGTGGCTGTGCTGGGTGCAAGTGTGTGCTCAGCCTCAGGGAAAACAGTGCCAGAAGTCTGCAGGGTCCTCAGCACCTGGGGGTCTGCGGGAGTTTGGGAGAACAAGCTCAGCAACAGCCTCAGTTCTACCTGAGCAGCACCTTGGGAGCCTGAGTGCTCTTTTGGATTTTTGCTCTTTCTTCTTTTGCATCTTTGTTTGGGCACATACCTGTGCAGAGTCTGGAGATCTGGTTTCCCAAATGAGTAAATAAATGGGCATTGCTGCACTCGGTTGAATAGAAGTAATAAATGCCTGGCTCAGCCTCTAAGTGCAAGTCCTCCAGGCCGGGCTGGAGAAGCTGCTTTCCTGCCCCAGCTTGGGGCAGGCTGCAGGTCTGTGCTGGAACCAACCTGTCCTTCAGCTTGTGGTTGCCTGCACTGGAGGAGGCTGTCCCTGATCGCTGGTATAATGCAACTGAGACATCCATGTAGCCCAGCATGGGCACCAGGTTATCTCTTCGTGCCCTCTTTGTGTGTCTCACCTGTTTGAATTTCCTAGTAAGAGCTCTAGAAGTATTTTTTAAAATGTCATTGTTTTTTAGGTACCTTATTTTCAGCTGCTAGCTGAGTCACTAGCTGCCATGCTACAGCCAGGATCCCAGGGAGAGGAGAGACTTCTTGTTGAAACTTTGAGTTATGATTTTTGGCAGCACACTCCATTTTTTGAGCTTGTTCTGCTGTGGCTTGTTTTCTTCCATCTGTTCAGGTGCCTTTGTGAGAGCAGTGCAGGAGCACCCAATCAAAACACCTGAGTCACAGAGAGCAGAAGGCCTCAGCAAGGCCAGTGAGAAAAGAACATGGTAATGAGCAGTAATGTAAATTTATTCTTAACCTCCAACTCCCCACGCCTTGTGTCACTAGCTTTTGACGTGGAGATCATTCCTGAGTCTGACAGCACAGGGACCTGTCTGTCCAGAGCTGCTGCAGCTCTGGGGGATGTTTGCTCACAGAGCCTCAGTTGGGGAGAAGACTGGAGGCTCAGGACCCCTCCTGGGTACCAGCCCCCTCAGTCTAGGGAAGAGAGGAGGTGTTGGCATGTCCAGGGAGGGGAGGGATCATGGAATCGCAGAATAGTTTGGGTTGGAAGGGACCTTAATGCTCATCGTGTTCCACCGCCTGCCATGGGCAGGAACACCTTCCACTATCCCAGGGTGCTCCAAGCCTGATCCAGCCTAGGCTTGAACACTTCCAGGGCTGGGACAGCCACAGCTCCTGTGGACAACCTGTGCCAGGGCCTCACCACCCTCACAGCCAAGAATTCCTTCCCAGTATTGCATCTAACCCTGCCCTCTGGCAGTGGGAAGCCATTCCCCCTTGTCCTGTCCCTCCAGGCTCTTGTCCAAAGTTCCTCTTCGGCTCTCTTGGAGCCCCTTTAGGCACTGGAAGGGGCTCTGAGGTCTCCTTGGAGCCTTGTCCAGGTGAACACCCCCAGCTTCAGAGCAGAGGGCCTCCGTGGCCTTCTCTGGACTTGCTCCAGCAGCTCCATATCCTGCTGATGTTGGACCCCAGACCTGGAGACAGCTCTGCAGGTGGAGTCTCACCTGAGTAGGGCAGAGGGGCAGAATCCCCTTCCTCAACCTGCTGGTCACAATTCTTTCGATGCAGCCCAGGATCCATCTGGATCTACCTGGAGGAAAGAATTTACAGTAACTGGGATGGATTAAGCAGTTTGCTCCTAAAGAGCTGGCCAGCCCTCACTTTGTTGTGCTGTGGGGTCTGGATGGGTGGTGCAGGAGAGGCACAGGCAGCAGGGGTGGTAAGGTGCTGCCAGGCAGGCACAGGACATGCTGATGGGAAGCAGTAGAGTTGGAGGAGTGAATTTTGAATGAGGCCAAGAAACAAGCTCAGATGAGCCGTATCTGCAGCCTGGAGAGTTTGGGTTTCTCCTTTTTACATCAGCAAAAACTCAGGTTTACTTAGAAGTAGGTCATAGAATCATAGAACCATTAAGGTTGGAAAAGACCTGCAAGATCATCAAGTCAGACCTTTGGTTTCTCAAACAGAGATGTGTCACTGCTCTGCTTTTCTGAGCATGTTTTCTTAACTGTGTGTTTTCAGTGGTACCTGGTCAACTTGAAAACCATGTCTGAGTTGTGCAGAGGATGCGCTCTTTGAGGGCTGTATCACAAACTCACACTCTAAAAACTGGTCTGGAAATGCAACCTAGTGCTTTTGCCTGGACATCTGTTTTTGAAACAGGTAGAAGTTAGTCCCTGCCTCCTTTCCCATCAAGGCTTTGTCCTCAGCGTTGGGATGCAAAGCTCTAGGTTGCAGTGTTGTCAGCAGCACCTGTGGCAACCTGGGAGTGTTTGATGAAGGAGCTCGTTGGCTGCTCCCATCAGGCTGGGTACAAGGACTTTATCTCCAGTGACGCATGTTGTACATAACCTTGCTCTGAAATCCCCTTTCAAGTCTCCAGTGCTTGAACACCCTCAGAAAATCTCTGTCAGGTGACATTAGCCAGAGTGGAATTAAATCTTAGAGGATTTAGCCGAGCAGCTTTGGCTACAGAGTAAATCAGGAAATACTCCACCCGTTAAAAATCAGGTGCATCTTTGGGATGTCTTGTGAAAGGTGGCCTGCAGACAGAACAGCTGTTTTCCCTTTGCTGTTGAGGCTGCTGTTGATTGGGATGCTGGGATCCCACAGGTTTAAAGCTGTGCTGACTGGTGACATTTCTATGTGCTGATCTTGTGGTAGGTGGTTACTGGGAAACTTCAAGTAGATTTCCTTACCTTCTTTGACTGTAGTAACTGGACTTCAGCACATTTTTTAGAATGTCAGAAAATGGAAAATGTGGGCAGGTGGATACCTTTGTGAGTTGCATTCTTCTATACTCAGGCTAAATTAGATTAGAATAATTCCTGCTGGTGAATGAGCAAGGGGGCCAGTCTTGTTTGAGGTAGGACCTATAGGAAAACACTTGTAAATAGTGGAAGTTATGAATAATCTGGCCGATCCCTCCTGGAGTTGCAAAACCCTCTGTGAGACAGGGCTGAGAGATAAAATAGGCGGATAGTTTGTCACTGTCTCATGCAGCCTGCAATCCAACCCTCTTGGTATCTGCTGTGTTGCTCCTGCAAGCAGCTGGAATGATTCCTTTGCGTTGCCAGTGCTCCCCCCAGACAGGCTGAGATCCTTTGCAGGATATCCAGAGAAGGAATATTGGGAAGGGAGCCAAGCTGATGTGCAAAGGCATCCTCCTGCTCTAGTTAAAGGGGGTTTGTCCTCTCAATAACAATATCCTGTGCTCTTTATCGGCATAAGAAATTTTGGGATTGCTCACAGTGAATATATCCTTTTTCCAGCTAGCAGTTCCCTGTCCGTTGCCTTGCAGGTATCCTCACAGAGCCAGCGAGTTCCGAAAGGAGCTTGGCTAGTGAAGAGGCTCCAGCAACACTAATCCCTACCTGGCTGGGAGGTGCTATGGGCTGACACTAAGCCCCAAGCAGCCAAAGCCCTGAGCTGTGCCACGATGGAAACCCTGGGTATTTGGGACAGAACAACTGTTATGGCTGTGGCAGGCAGGGTGCAACCTCTTTAGTCAGGATTAGTCAGGTCGAGCTTCTCCCTCTTTATTAGTGGCACTGGGAGAGCAGCATATTGGAGGATGGAGGTGAACCTCCTTCCCTGCACATAGGTAGGACATGGTAAAGGTCCTGGATCCTGTTTCTCAGTAGGAGTCTGCAGGCAGGGGGATGGGGATGCTTGGAAAATGAAGTAGGGAAGTGAATTCCTTCACTATCTTGTGTTTCTCTGACCCGGGTTTGAGAAATGCCTCTCGACGACCTTGTGGCAGCTGGAAACTCCATCTGAACACACAGAAAAGAGTCCCAGGGGCTGCCTGGGGTCATGTGCTACATTCAGGTCCCCAGTGGTTTTGCAACACATCTAGAAAGGCAGCAGGAGGTTGTGTGTCCTCTTGCTGCCGAACCACAGCTCTGGGCAGGCAGGAGATGCTCGAGTGAGTGGAGCTGGTGGGTTGGAACCTGCTAGTAGGGGATTTGAAGCTTATCCTACCCTTGAACAAAGGTAAGGGCAGCCGAATGTTGCTCTGGCTCTTCTGGATGATTGTAAGGAATGTGGCTTCAAAGTCCTTCAGCCTTTTATGGCCCTGTTCTAAATTGGCGTCGTGGTTTTAGTGCGGCACCTCTGTGCCTGTGTGTCGTCACAGGCGCAAAACTGGCTCAGTCCTGCGGAGATGACACTTCCTGCTCCATGTTTGACATCTCTAATCCTCATCAAGCTTTGTTGTGAGTGCTGGTAGGCAGATTGGACTTGCAGGTTGTAATAAAGAGAGAAACCAGATGCTGGGAAGAGGCCGGCGTTTCCAACACCACTGCTGGGTGCCTGACCTTGGGAGCCTCTCACCTTCCTGCCCCCACTGCCCGCGAGGGGCGTGCTGGGGAGCGTGTGTTGTTCCACTCCACAATCCTCCTGTGACCGGTGCGTGGAAGGGAGCAGGAACACGGTATTCCGATAAGGCTGCACCTTTCCCATGGAGCAGATGTTTGCCCGAACGTCCCACTGGATTGCATAATTACTGAGCTGAGCGGCTGAAGCCTGTTCCACTGCTGGGTGGCAGCTATTGTGTGCTGCTCTTGATGAGATTTTTGTTTTGCTTTTTGTCACTGTGTCACATGCTTTCGGCTCAGCACTCCAAAATTGTCCTTTTTCTACATGCAGCTGATCCAAAACAAGAAAACAAATCAGTTCTTTTTGAATTTCATTTCCCTGGTCTTGTCCTGCTTGTTCCTCACTGTAATTGGGCTTTGGCGCTGTAAGTGCTTTTCCGGGGAGTTGTCAAGGAAACGTTCTAGCATGGTGATGTCCTGGCTCCGCTCCCCGAGGAGGGCTGCACCCGGGATGCTGCACCCCGAATGTGGTGGCACCTGCAGCTGACGATGAGGGAGGGACGTGTTAACTCCCTGTTTGCATCTTCAGCTTCTGCCCTGCCTCTTGAGCTGGGATAAATGGATTTATTTTTGAGGCAGAAAGAGTTTCTGCATAAACCCAAAAATAAACCAGGCTGGTAGGTGCCTTTACTGCAGAACATCCTTTTGTGGCAGTCCCTGGCAGTGCTGACGCTCCATAAGCTGGAAGTTTGCTTTGATCAGCTGAGCTGGGCTGTAAAATACAGGTTCAGTGCTGGTCCCTGGGAGCTTCTGGAGTTTGGGTATCAGAAACCTGAGGGGGTGGCTGGGACAGGACTGGGGCTCCCTGCGCCTGTCTGTCTCCACTTAATGGAAGAGCATGTCCATGCCCGGGGTGGAAAGGAGGGATCAGCCGTGTCACTGCTCTCGGCAGGTACCACAGCAGTGCCCCAAGGCCCGGCCTGCCCAGCCTGTACATTAAGCTCCTTCCCTTCATTTGTACAAGCCTTGCTGTTCCCATCCCCAGCATTTCTCCTGAGATAAACAAGACAAAGGCCATGGGAAGAGTGCAGCACATGGAGCTGGGGCAGCAGATCCTGGTGTGCAAATGTCATTTTATGTGAAGGTGGCTCCTGCATGCTTCAAACAAGGCACAGAGCCCGTGTGGGTGACATGAAGGAGCAGGAGACAGGGAGGAGATTGGGGTGGCTGAGGTGGGATTAAACAGGATTATTTATCTCGAGCTGCTCTTGGTAGCCCAGTTTGGGTACTGCCCGGTGCTGCCAGCATTTCTGCTGCAAATAGCTGCTAGACTTTGGATGCTGGCTAAAGTGTCCTGAGGAATGTTGAGCTACCTGTGCTGCAGGTCCATCAAAGCCAGGTCTCTCCTCCCCCTACATGCTTGCCCATAGGGATGGAGCCAGCCTTGCCTGAGCGCTGGGATGAATAATGGGGTGAACCAGCTAGTAGAGAGGCTGGGTTTGACCAGCACTGGTTTTGTGTGGATGATCTCAAAAGTCAGTCAGTCAGGCAGCGCCCCAGGGAAAAACAGATACATTTAGGTGGTAAAGCTTTATGTAGGTTCTACATAACAAGCAGGATTTATCTCATATTGCTTTATTTCAGTGTTATTTCTCCAAGCTCTCAAATGGCAGGAGCAGTGATCCATGCCCAGGGTGCAGAACAGCTACAGCTCTTTCTGCCAAGAGATGGCACATTTAAGGGGGGAAAAAACCAATTTTTTAATTTAATATTGTGCCTTACTTGATGTTTCTCATCCAAAACAAATGGTGTTGAATTATGGGAAGGAAATATGTTTAATGATCAGAAGTAGGGAAGGGCAGGTTGTACTCAGCTGCCTTCTCTGGGGGGTTGCTAAGCCAGCTCCTGCTCCCCGTGATGTCCCCTCCCCGGACTGCCCTGTGCTGCTGCTCCATGTGCTGGGAGCTGGAGCCACACATGTGGAGCATGAGAAGAAATTCAGGGATTGCTTTTGCCTGTACCTTGAGACACAACCTGATGCTTATGCTGGCTCCTCGGAAAGCCCAGCTGGCTGCCACACTGGCGTAGGGACTGCTTCCCAGTTCAGGAGTGTTTTCTTGCTTACAAGAGAGCTGGAGAGGGACTTTGGATAAGGGCCTGGAGGGACAGAAAAAGGGAGAATGGCTTCCCACTGTCAGAGGGCAGGGTTAGATGAGATATTGCAAAGAAATTCTCCCCTGTGAGGATGGTGAGGCCCTGGCACAGGTTGCCCAGAGCAGCTGTGGCTGCCCCATCCCTGGAAGTGTCTAAGGCCAGGTTGGAGGGGGCTCAGAGCAAGCTGGGATAGTGGAAGGTGTCTCTTGCCCGTGGCAGGGGGTGGAACTGGGTGAGCTTTAAGGTCCCTTCCAACCCAACCCATTGCATGATTTGCTGAATTGCCTTCCCCGACTCCCCCTTAATTTTAATTTGTTTTCGCCAGCAGTCCCTTACAGGCAGTAACAGCTGTCTCTTTTGATGGATGCATTTAATTTCCATCCTTTCTGCCTGTATTTCGATAGCAAAACATGTGTAGAGGCTTTAACTTCCACAGCTCCTGTCTTGGCATTCTTGTTTCTGCCTTTGCCTGTAAGGCATTGACCAAGGGAGTCTACGTTAGGGGTCTGATGGAACAGGGAATTGTAGTGTCCTGGTTACAGTCTCCACATCCCCTTATTGTCCATATGGGCTGCTCAGGTATGTCACATTGTCTTGTTCTCAGTGGAGAAACTGAAAAATGAGACACACACACTCCTTTGGCGTGTGTATAACTTGTCAGTGTTTCATAGAATCCCAGAATGGTTTGGGTTGAAAGGGACCTTAAAGCTCATCCAGTTCCATCCCCCTGCCATGGGCAGGCACACCTTCCACTAGACCAGGCTGGGAGCAAGTGGCAAACTGCAGGTCTCTGGTGTGCTGGATTTCTGGGGGAGTCATGCTGTTACAGCCTCCAGCCAAGGAGCTTATGTGGCATTTATATTTTCACGTATTTTTAGTTCCAGTCACATTGTATGTCCTTATAAACCCTTAAGTAAAGTGAAGCTTTTAGTAAACTGCAGCAGCAGTTCTGATCAGAGAAAGGAGTCCACTGGTTATTCAGATTTCTTTTGACTTCTCTAGGGCATCATAAAGCATCAAATACTTACAATTTATAAGTATATGTCTGTGTGTATAGACCTGTCTTATAAAGAAAACTTCATTATTAGATCATATGGGCACTGATCAGGCTCCCCAGGGAATGGTCCCAGCCCCAAGGCTGCCAGAGCTCCAGGAGCATTTGGACAGCACTCTCAGGGATGCACAGGGTGGGATTGTTGGAGTGTCCTATGCAGGGCCAGGACTTGGACTCGATGGTCCTTGTAGGTCCCTTTCGACTCAAGATATTCTAGGATTCTATTAATCTTAAATTAGGCTTCTGCTGGATTTTTGTACACCTTTTAAGAAATTCCTTTCCAGTGGACAGAAGCCTCTAATGCCTGTTTTGATGATGAAGGGCTTTGGCAAGTCAACCTGCCTCAGCCAGTTTTGAAGGAAGTGGAAGGGAGACCTTCCACTAAACCAGGTAGCCCCATCCAACCTGGCCTGGGAGACTTCCAGGGATGGGGCAGCCACAGCTGCTCTGGGTAGCCTATGCCAGGGCCTCAGCACCCTTACCTTGTGGGGGTTTTGTTCCTCTGGCTGGTAGAGCTGAAACTTAAGCCCTTTCCTGTGCAGAGGCTTTCCAGGAGGAAATTCCTGCCTGTCCTGCAGGGTGTCAGCTTAGTGGTGGAGATGGCTGATGTGACTGCGAATATGGAAGAAACACAAGTTAAGTCTGAGATGGGAATTGCTGAATGCCACAACTGAAGTGTTTATTTCAGAGGCTCCATAGAAGCCCAGGCATTGGGACAGGGTCACTCAAAGCCATGCACAGATGGGAACAGAACTGAAGGCAGCAGGTCAAGCATGCATGAAGTGCCTGGCAGAGCCCAGGCACAGACTGGAGGCAGGGCAGAAAGTTGGGGTTTCATCTCAAGGTTTCCCCTCCAGAGCCATTCATCACGTTTCTGAGCACAGCCTCGTAAGCCACACCAAGTCGGATAAGAATCATTTCAATTGGCTTGTTAAGTGTCGAAACTTCCCGCAGCAGTGCTCCCACTCCCGCAAACCCCAGCGCTGCCTTGTGGCTCTATAACCCCCGGAGCTGGAGTTAAATCAGATTTTGCCAGGCCATCTGTCAGCTTGTTTGAGCTGAGCACAGCCGTGTGCCATGCACAGAGGAGCCAGTGGAAGATTTTTACATTTTCTGACTAGACAAGTTGATTTTATAAAGCTGATTACTTTTTATTACTGGTGGAGGAAGAGGGAAGTTTTGCTGGCGTTGCTCTTGCCCACATCAGGCATCATTTCTCCTGGAGATCTGTGGTTCCTTGCCGCCGATATCTTTCCTTTGTGTGGACGGTTGGCACTTATTCCACGTTTGGTACGTGTACAGCAGCAGACACTTAAAAGCTGGGAATGAAAGCGGCTTGCGGTAATTATCGCAAAATTAAAGATAATCTCCTGCTCTGGAATTGTGACAAAGTGCAGAAACGAGATTAGTGCAGCAGGAGAGCGGTGGCAGCCATGCAGGGAGAGCACATTCCCTTGGCCCGGGGCTCTCAGCTGCACTGCATTCCCAGGGATTTCCAGTGCTCAATCTGAAGCAGCATTAGCTCCTTTGGATTCCCCAGTGCTCTGGAAGTGACGCTTCAGCTTGTGCCCTAGAAGTTCATTAGCCAAATGCTCACTCAGAGCCTTATTTCCTTCTCTCTGGGCCATTGCAGGGTGTTTTGTTCAATAATCACAAAATGGTGTGGCTTAGGCCAAAGTAGTAATTTTTCAGCACAGTTGGAGCTCACAGTGGTCCTGAGCCACGTGCTGCTGCAGTCCAAGAGCTGGAGGAGTGACAGGGTTCATGTCACTCGTGGTGTGTGTCACCTGCCCATGTCAGTGACACCCCCTCAGCTGAAGGGACCCAGCTTGGGTGCGTGACAGAGGGGAGCTGCTCTGCACCCCTCGGGTTCCCACTCTGCTGACTTCCCTCTGCCTGTTTGCAATGGGATTGTGCGACACAGGGAGTGGCATTTCAGTGAGTCTTCCTGACACAGGAGTTGGGCACTGTTTAAAAGAGAATAATGAGAAGTGACTTTTCCCGTGCCACTCTGGCTCTGCCCCTCAGGCCAGGCTGTAGGCCCGGGAGTGCTCTGTAGACAGCTCCAAATGCCACGTGACAAGACCTGTTTCGCATGAGGGACTGCCCAGTTTGTGGAGATCAGAATGGTGAGACACCTGCAGCACTTCTAAGCCAGAGCAGCTTCATCTCCCCTGTGATCACCAAGGGGTTTTTGTTGGGTTTGTTGTTTATTTGCTTTCCAGAGTCTGAAATATTTTCCAAAATGTAACTGAGTCACACACTTCCCTGGTGTTGTAGCTATCCCATTATTGTGGAATCTTGGAATGTTTTGGGTTGAAAGGGACCTTAAAGCTCATCTTGTTCCACTCCCTGCCATGGGCAGGGACACTTTCAACTAGACCAGGGTGCTCCAAGCCCCCTCCAACCTGGCCTTGGACACTTCCATGGATGGGGCAGCCACAGCTGCTCTGGGCTATCACCGTGTGGGTGTCGATGGAGAAACTGCTGCTTGTTCCATGGAGGACCCTTCGCTAGGGAACCCCTGGCGGCGTTTCTTGGCACCTCGCAAGTCAGCTCTCTCACCCGTGCGATGGAAACACGCAGCCACGCTCACACTGAGCTGGCCAGCTCAGGCGACAATAGAAGTAAATGAGTAAGAGGTGGCCCCCGCATGGGGCACCGAAGTTCCCTTTACCTCGATGCTGTCCAAGACGAGAAGGGTAGAATTCCGTTCGGAATACACATATATAGTGATACAGGAGGGAGGCAGGGTGTACAAGAACAACCAATGGGAATACGGAGGGGGCGGAGTGGGGGCTGGATTACATCCTCTTAAGGGATACAAGGGGCGTCTGGCTGCTGGCCAATGAGACAGACCGAATCTCTATAGGGTCACAAGATCAATGGAGGAGGCCGTTCTCACTGAGGTAAGGGAGTCTTACGCTTTGGAGCCTATCCACCATCGGGCCCCCTCTGTACCTGGGCTCTTAGGCCCCCCAGCCACAATAGCTGTTGGTTCAGCTGATGCAACACTGGGCAACCCGTGCCAGGGCCTCACCATCCTCACAGGGGAGAATTTCTTTGCAGTATCCCATCCAACCCTGTCCTCTGACAACGGGAAGCCATTCTCCCTTTTTCTGTCCCTCCAGGCCCTTGTCCAAAGTCCCTCTCCAGCTCTCTTGGAGCCCCTTCAGCTACTGAAGTTATGCCCAAGTTCTTGCTCAGGCTCCTTCTGAAACAAGCCCTGGAGCAGCATCACTGCTTCACTTTGAGGGGATTGAACAGGTATCACAGGTAAACAATCAAAGTTCTTCCTTCACCAGGTGAGGGAGATGCTGAAGCAGCAGAAGTTGGGTTGGGTGCTCCAGGGCTTTTGCTGCTCTCCAGCCAGGAGAGACAGAGGGTATCCGCTCCTCCCCAGAGAAGACTACCCCCTAATTTGAGTGTAGATGAACTCAAAACTCCACTCGATGGTCTCTTGCAAAATTCAGCCCTTTCTGAAGGATTATAGGTTGATAAGGATCTGTGCCTGTAGGAACGCTGCAGGACAGGAAAGGGGAGTGGCAGACTCATACCTGGAAACAGGTGCATTAAACTTGTCCCTTGGGTTTGTGTTCTGTGCAGGAGACTCCCCCCTGAGAACTGGCCTGTGCACACAGAGGTGCTGGGGGGCTGCTGGGGTGGTGTGGGGAGCTCCTCTTCAGCATCTCTTGATCCTTCATGGTAGCTCTTGGGAGCCAGCTGCGCTGGATCTCATGGTCCCATGTTCCATACAGGAGCCTGTGCTCACTGCTGTCTGAAATTAAGGAGCTTCTTGCAAACTTGGACTTGGAAAAACTCAGAAAAACAAACTCAGGCTAGGAAATGGGAGATGGCCTCATGTCAGAGGGTCTGGGCCTGTGTTTCCAGCTCTGATTATATATCTAAAAGCTTGAGGCAAAACCCTGATTTCCACCACTGGCTGTAATGGAGCAGCAGTGGCTTCTCCTGAGGCAGCGATAAAGATAAATGATGCGTTCATTTCTGTGATATATTTGGACATTGGATTCTATGAATAGATTCAATTATCAATATAGTTTGTCAAGTGCCTTCTGAGTGGCTGGAAAATAGCTTCAGGAGTGTCTCTCTGAGCCTCTGCATGGAGCCAACTCTTCAGCATAGTGTGGACCCATTGCTTAGTGGGGCAGCAGAGATTTGCAAGACCTCTCTGCTGAAGCCTCTAGGAAATACTATTGCTGGGGAAAAATGTGCATTTTGGTGCTTCTGAATGTGAAATTGTTTGGGTGACTCCTATACCATCGGATTCCTGCACTAGTGAAGCTGAAAACCAAGTAAAACCAGCTGCTCTGAAGGCTGGCTGCTGTACTTGAAAAGACAAAGCATTGAGCTGTTTTCTCAGAGGTTTGGTGGTTGGGATGGGGGGTTTTTATTTGATATCCCTACTTTTCCTGATGCTCTTCCCTTTTGTCTGCAGGTCTGGGCTCAAAGAAGACAGCCATCACTGAGGTGAGATGTGTAAAGCTGGGTTTGACAATCCTGTGTTGAGAAATGATAACACAGAGCTCTAGGAAACTCTTCTGCCTGCCTTTTTTGAGTGAAACTGGATTTCAAAATACGAGATTATTAAAAAATTGATATCTGTTACTTGGGAGAAATAAAATTAGTGGCAGGTCTCCAAGGTCCCTTTGTTGGCGTCACCGCAGCCACAGAAGGGGTGTGGGGGGGTTTTGCTCATCATGTGGCCAGTTTTGGCTGTGTGATCCATGATGCCTCTATATCAGTGACTGAGGGCATCTCTTCCACACCAGCACTTGGAAGTGATAACTGGAGAATGCATCTGTTGGGCATCTCCAGGCCTCTGTGTTGGGTCTTACCCACTGATGAAAGCGAGTCAGGGAGGCTGTGATTTGTGAAGCCCTAAAACAGGAGAACATCTCCAGGGACTCATCTTCTCTTCTAGATATTCCAGGTCACAGGTTCTGAGTCACTGTTACCTTCTGGAGCAAAACTCTTCACAGTTGGCAGGAGGGAATCTAGTAGGAGGCTCTGTGCCTGAAAGCTGTTCCCTGAAACCCACACTCATGGTTTAGGGCATCATGTTCAAATGATTTCTGTTTGATCAAATTTTTTTACATCCCCCTTCCCATTCCTCACCTGGGATGATGAGAATTTGTATACACAAACAGCAAAATCTTCCCAAAAAATTGCCTGGAATGCGACACTTGATTCTTTTGTACCTGCACAGGAATATGCGTAGTGGGAAGCTCAACTTCTGTGGAAGTTGGTTGCATTGTTCAGTGCACAAATAGGGCCACTGTTTCTTGCCCTGGGAACAGCCACAGGCAGAGCAAGAGACTGGAAGAGGCTTTTGTCACTGCAGTTCCTAGAATGGCAGTCCCTTCCCCCTGCCTGTGTCTGCTCATCACGTTGGGAGGATGATGGGAGCCATTGGCAAGGTGGGACAGCACAGCTTGGGCTTGCATGGAGTAAGATCCAACAGACTGGTGGAAGGAGAGGCTGAGCTGTGCTGCTGCTCACAGCTGCTAGAGGAGGAGTGCTCAGGAGCAAGGCTGGCTCTGCTAATAAAATAGGGTAGGAAATGGGATTTTTGAAGGAGAACTTGGACTGCCCCTTAGTACAAGAAGTACAAGCAGATTGACCAAAAATAACTGCAAGCTCTTGATCAAAAGCTGAAGTACAAAGAACTTCTTAGTCTGAGCAAAATTATCCATTGTTTGCTGGAGCCATTGGTTCAGAGCTAGGTCTGTGCAGCACTCAAGAGGGACAGGGATAGAATAGTGTCGCTTGGGAAGTGACCTTGGATCTCTCTGCTAGCTACTCAAAGGAACATCCAAAGCTGTTCTGCAATGTAGCAAACCCCAAAATGATGTTGGTGTCTCACCAGCATTTCTAGCTGTCTGATGGGCTCCAGCATCCATGGGGATCAACTGGCAGAGAGCTTGGGAATGGCTGCAGTGTTGCCTGGTGGTGGAGTAGAGAGTCCCTAGGGCTGCAAAAGGAGCTGGAGGGAACTTCCCAACACCTGGTTACACTGGGCTGTTAAAGGAGCAGCCACAACCTGCTACCTCCTGGGTTGGCAAAGAAAGGCCCAGGCAGAATCAGAGGTAGGAGAGGAGAAGGGGACAGGAGTAGGTTTGTTGTCACCCTGAAGTGCTGGCAGTCTATAGCATTTCTGTGAACTGCAAAACTTGTGGAAGAGACATTCCTGTGGCTCACCCTTTGAGGGCTCAGCCTTGGAATTGTAAACAGATGAGATCTTGCTTAAACAGATTATCTCACTGTGAATGGGGCTGGGCTGTCCCCATCAGCTGGCTCTGATCTCTCCAGCAAAGCCTGAGGTGTCAGTGTGACACCTGAGGGCATGGGATTTTAAGAATAAATCTCTGTGGCTGTTTGATTTAATACATCACTGTTTTAAATCAATGAGAAACCACAGTCAAGTACCAGGGGAACCTTGGCAGCTGGATCTTTTCCAAGCTCAGCATCTTCACTGAGGGCTCTGCCAGCGAACAGTGGGGGTATCAGGTGGAGTGTTGCTATTCTAACTCATCTTGAGGGGTGGAAGTATAATTCAAAGAGCGTCACTTTCACCTGTTGGCGCTCTGCAGAGTTGTCTCTAGCAGTACCATGATCCCTGTGTGCAGTACAGCATGGGAGTGTGGCTGTGCTGCTCTGTATGTGCTTGGTGGCAGCTCAGCCTGTGTCCTGACTGTCCTCGTGCTCTCCTTGCAGGGCCCATCACTGCCAGGACAGCCGGGCCAAGGAAAGAAGATTGGCCATCGAAGCGTGGATGCTTCTGGGGAAACTACCTACAAAAAGGTTTGGGTTTGGGGAGTGGGCGATGGCACCCAAGTGTGGGTGACAGGCTGAGAGGAGAAGTTACGGCTCCATAGTTAGTAATCTGGTTGAGATTTTTATGCAGCACCCTTGGGCAGCACAATCCTGCAAACAGCAAATCTGAAGCCCTAATTCATCTCTTCATCAGCTGGGTAAACACTGGTTAGCAGTTTGTAGTGCCTGAGATGACCCCACAGAAGTCACAGACATGACTGCATTGTAATGCAGGGGATGTTATTGTGATTATCTGCTGTGAAACGCTCACTGACTACTCTTTTCCTTTTGCCAGACCACCTCATCCACTCTGAAGGGGGCCATCCAGCTGGGGATTGGATATACTGTGGGCAATCTGAGCTCCAAGCCAGAGAGAGATGTCCTGATGCAGGACTTCTACGTGGTGGAGAGCATTTTTTTTCCAAGGTAAAGGAAAGGGGGAAAAGAATGAATGCATGAATTATTTCTTTTCCTCTCACTGATTTTTCAAGAGAGCTTCTATCTGTCTTTAGATCAGAGTTGCATGCTCTGAATGTTTTAAATCCACTCTGTGACATACAAACAGAGCAGTGGGAAGTGTTGGATTCTGCAGTGCACTGGCCTGCAGGAAAGCACATTGCGAGATGCAGTAGTGTGCACTCCAGTTTGTTACTGTTCCTACGTGCTTCTTTCTACCTGTCCATCTGGAATTTCTTCCACAAAATCATACCATGTCTTAGATGGAAGAAACTCCTTCGGGGAGCTCTCTAACTGTGAATAAACAAAACTCATAAAAGCTATGTTCTCTGTGTAAATATATTCTGCTTGGCAAGTGGTTGTTCCTTTACTCTCTGGAAATAGATTTTGGCAGATAGTTTGAAACCTGTTTTCCTGTTGTCCTGCCACAGAAGAAAGGTGGTGGTTGTTGTTCCAAAGACGTCTTTTTGCAAGGCTCGGTGCATCTGAAATACGCAGTAGCTTTGGTGTGACTGTCCATGTCTGGCGAATGGTAACAGGCCCTGCCCATGTGTGTGTTCTGTGCAGCGAAGGCAGTAACCTCACCCCGGCTCACCACTACGCTGACTTCAGGTTCAAGACCTATGCCCCAGTGGCTTTCCGGTACTTCCGAGAGCTCTTTGGGATTCGTCCAGATGATTATTTGGTATGGATATATTATTAGATTTGTCTGTCTTTTCCTCCTTTATTTACCTTTACCATGAGGGTTGTGAGGCCCTGGCAGAGGTTGCCCAGAGCAGCTGTGGCTGCCTCATCCATGGAAGTGTCCAAGGCCAGGTTGGAGGGGGCTTGGAGCACCCTGGTCTAGTTGAAAGTGTCCCTGCCCATGGCAGGGGGTGGAATGAGATGGATTTTAAGATCCCTTCCATCCCAAAACATTACATGATTCCAAGTCTGCGTTTGCTGAGCGGCAGCTGCCAGCCTGTGCTGGAGGAAGGCCATGACCTGCACACAGTGTGAACTGTGTAAGCCCTGCAATGGTCTTCCCTCTCTGGTCCTTGTGGTAACAATAACTTACTGTGTTTACAAGCCAAAGGAGTTGTGTTCTGCTGGGTGCGACTCTGTAATGTCCCCTGCGGCTCTGAGGACAAAGATGGGAATTTTTTCTTGTGTACTCACTGGAGAGAGCTATGTGAGTGTAGTTATTTTAATCATCTTACAAAGACAGAATAAACCACAGCTTGTTCTTGTGCTCCAAAAGCTCCTCAGAGCTGGAAAGGCTGGTTTTCAAATACTTTGGAGTACAAGCTGTTGGGGCTTCAAGTGCAGTGTGGTTGAATTTGGGCCCTTGCCTTTATGTGATGTCCTGCTCTATGTGAACTGGGGAAGGAAACACATCCATGAGTGCACACCCTCCCCTGTTGGAACAGCCCTTTTTGTGTGACTTCACCTGTAGATGGGGCTGATCGCAGCTGAACGCTGCCAGTGAAACAAACCTGTGCCAGTGGCTGGTGGGAGGGTAACAGTGATCCCCTCCTGTGCCAGCCAAGGCAGTGCTGACTGATGGATGAATGTTCAGAACTGAGGACAGGCAAGGAGTTTGCCTCAGTTGCAAAGGTCATAGCTCTGATTTGTTATTTCTTCTTCTCCTGGTTGTCTCTTGCCTGCCACCGCAGCAAATGCCTTCAATTATGCATGAGATGATTAACTTGATCAAGTCTGGGGTTGTTAATCTGTGCAGAGCTGAAAGCTGTTTTCAGTACATAATGATGAGCATTTAATTTATTGCTCTGATCATCTCCCTTCCATGCCCCACCTCCCTCTCCCCGTCTCACCTCTCGCTGGGCAGCCCTGAACCCACCTGACCCCTGCAGTACCTGGGTGGGCACTGAGCTAAAAAGTGCATCTGCCTGCTTTGCTTTCTCCTTTTTTTTTTTTTCCTCTGCTGCTGGGCAAGTCCTTATTTGAGGACCCGCTGTTTGCATCCTGATGACTAGACATGTTCTCCCAGTTCAGGTCCCAATGCAGAACTCTTTGCTGTGCTTGAGCAGGGCTCATCCCTCTTGATTGCACACCTGGACTAAGACTTGTCACGTGTTTTCAGCAGGATTAATGGAGTGATATGTGGCTGTAAAAGTACAGCCAGGCTGGATGGAGCTTGGAGCAACCTAGTCTAGGGGAAGGTATCCCTGCCCATGTATGGAATGGGATGGACTTTAAGGTCATTTCTAGCCCAAACCATTCTGGGATTCTGTGAATCAGGCACTTGCTTTTGCAGGGAACAGGGGAGCACAAGGCCAGGGGAGGCTGCTGAGAACAGCCAATGCATTGTGTTCCCTCCAGCACAGTGATATGTGGTTCCCTGAGCAGATTGTGGTGTCTCCTGAAATCCTCTGTGTCCGTCAGCATGTGCTGGGCTGTGCTCAAAGAGCCTGAATGTGATACGTGCGTGCAGGCACAATGGGAACAGATAAGATGTCATTATGAAGGCTGGATGTTCCTGAAAGCAGATAATTAGTTGGATACGGAGCAGTTGGGATGCTCTGAACTGTAATCTTAGTCTCTAATTATAAATTGTCCATCAGTTTGGCTACTCAGACCTAACCTATAATGAAAATAGTTCTCACTTGAGCTTTGCTACCCCTTAATCTCCCAGGGAGGCAATGCTGGGAAAGGCCCTTGAGGGCCTAGAACTCAAATCTGCAGTAAATGGAGGATAAAGCATCACCTTCTTTCCTTTTTCTCGCCAGTATTCGTTATGTAACGAGCCTCTGATCGAGCTGTCCAACCCTGGGGCCAGCGGCTCCCTCTTCTATGTCACCAGCGATGATGAATTCATCATAAAAACTGTGATGCACAAGGAAGCTGAATTCCTACAGAAGCTCCTTCCTGGATACTACATGGTATGTATCACCCAAGACCTCGAACCCAGCTCAGGTTTGTCATGGCAGCTTTTCTGTCCAGAGCATCTCAACAGGGCAGGTCCTCCACCTGGGTGTCTTGTGGCCTGTCCCCATGCCAGGGATGGTGTTAACAGCATGTCATGAAGCCTGTCCCAGAAGCACAAATCCTACTGATTATTTGCAAACTCTGGGGGTAAACATGAGGCAGATAATTGTGCCATAGTTTGGAGGCATGTTCTGGCCTCAGAATGGCTTCCCAGATGTGTGTTTCTGAGTGTCCTTTTCCCAGAACTAGTTCATTCCTCTTCACTTGGCACCGTGCATCTGCCCCAGCCTGGATTTGGGGATGGCTGCTGATTGCAATCATAGAATCGTAAAACTCTTAAGGTTGGAAAAGACCACCAAGATCATCAGGTCCAACCTTCAGCTCAGCACTGTCATGGTCACCACTAAGCCTTTTGCTCAAGTGCCACAGCCACACATTGTTTGAATACTTCCAGGGATGGTGACTCCACCACTGCCCTGGACAGCCTGTTCTAATCCTTTACAACCCTTTCCATGAAGAAATTTCCCTTAATATCCAACCTAAACCTCCCCTGGCACAACTTGAGGCCATTTCCTCTCTTCCTGTCCCTTGTCTCTTAAGAGCAGAGTCCAACCCCCACCTGGCTGCACCCTCCTGTCAGGGAGTTGTGGAGAACAAAAGATTCCCCCTGAGCCTCCTTTTCTCCAGGCAATAACACAACTGCCTTGGTTTTGTGGGGAAAGCACTGCTGTCCCTGAATCTCTCCCATTCCTGCTGTTTGACTGTTACTCCAAAGATTGTCCTGGCTCCCACTGGCTGCAGTTCCAAGCTGGAGGCCCCCGTGGTACCAGCCAGCTTTGTACATCAGTCTGGCAAGGCAGGATATTGAGACCCAGAGACTTGCATTGGGTGAAGTAAATTGGACCCAAACCTGCTGTTTTGGTGTAAAACCAGGAGCTGGTCTCCCTGCACAACTGTGCTGGAGGCTCCAGCTTTATGGATGAGGACTCTGACATTCAGTTAGAATGACCAGGGATTTGTTTGTTGTGAAGATGCCAAGGAGAAGGTGATGAGAAGTGATGCCGGTGTGCCTGGTGCAGTAGGTTTATGTGATCCTACACTTATTCTGTGAAAATCCTCTCCTTGCTCAATATTTACTGGGGAAAATTTACCCAAGGGAAGCAGGTTATGAGATGTCCATGTATTAGTGACAGCCAGGCCAGGAAGAAATTCTTCCCTGTGAGAGTGGTGAGGCCTTGGTACAGGTTGCTCAGAGAAGCTGTGGCTGCCCCATCCCTGGGAGTGTTCCAGGCCAGGTCTAACGGGGCTTGGAGCAACCTGGGATAGTGGAAGGTGTCCCTGCCCATGGTGGGGGGTGAAACCAAATGGTCTTCACAGTCCCTTCCAACCCAAACCATCCTGAGATTCTGTGAATCACTTGCTTTTGCAGGTGACGCTCACATTCCTGGACAGGATGAGCTTTCTTGGAAAGCACTGCCTGTGTAGTAAATCAGGTGTGGGGTTTTGAGTGGGAATGGAGTTGCACTGTTAATCCTGCCATCATCCTGACAAGCAGTCAGTGAATTAAACTGAACTTACCTGTCTGATGCAGAGTTCTGAGTGACTTTTTGTAGCTTTCCACTGTCTGGGGGTTCTGTGGTGCTACCCCTGATCACTCTGCTGCTCCTGGGAAACCGCCTATGTCAAAGGAGTCAGGGAAAGGAAGCAGGGTGGTTTCATCCTGAGTTACTTTGAAGCAGTTTCCATTTACCTGCCTCTATTACTTTTGGCATTCTCCAAGAGGGCTCACTGCTGTGCCTAGGTGAGTGAGCTGAGGGGAATGAAATTTTAATACAGTCACGTTTCTGCTGCCTGTGAGAACCTGTCAGGTCTGTCCTTCCTGCCATAGTGTGCAGAGAAGTTCTGTTTCCTTCCCAAACATGCCCAAAGCTGAACAAGCAAATCCTGCCTGTCATGTCATTCCTAATCATTCTGCTGTCTAAAAAAAGGAGATGACAGCAGAACAGGATATCCGTGCTCTCTGGTTGACTGCTTTATAAAGCAACTCTGCAACAGGAGGAGAACATTTATGTTGTTTTGTTTAAAAAATAACCCTGTCCCTGGTTTATTCTGGGCCAGAGAATGGCTCTTGATTCTGACGCTTGTGAAGAGATAAAGAGAGCTGTTATTTTTAAGCTTGAAGTTCCCACTTATTGTGCTTATTTCTCTCCCAGTTTGGTTTCCCTTTTTTAGCTGCTGTACTTGGGGAAAGTAGGGGATTTCCGGACTTGGTTATTTGCCCAGAGAGTGCTGAACATCTCAGTCCTTGTATTTTCAGGTCCTAAAGCCACTGAAATGCAGGACTTTGTCAAATATGTACACTGAGCTCCTGTTAAGTTCAGAAAATCTCTCAGCAAAGAGTCTCTAGTCCAACTGTTGACGTGCTTTATGGTGAACACAGCAGGAATTTTCTGCTCAAATGACCTTTCTCCATGCTTTTTTTCACCCTTGTGCAGAATCTGAACCAGAACCCCCGGACACTGCTGCCCAAGTTTTATGGACTGTACTGTGTGCAGTCTGGGGGCAAAAACATCCGTGTGGTCGTGATGAACAACATCCTGCCTCGAGTGGTGAAAATGCACCTGAAATTTGACCTCAAAGGCTCAACCTACAAACGCCGGGCATCCAAGAAGGAAAAAGAAAAGTCCAGCCCTACATACAAGGATCTGGACTTCATCCAAGACATGCCCGAGGGCCTGATGTTGGATGCAGACACCTTCAGTGCTTTGGTGAAGACGTTGCAGCGAGACTGTCTGGTAAGGAGGGGGCAGCTCGGGGACAGGGTAAGGAGCCTCTGTGGCTCTCAAACATGAGGAAGAGCAATTCCCGATTGAGAACCTTGCTAATCTGCTGACCCCAGAGTAGGATCAATCCTTTCTCCTGCCCTTTTCCCTGAAAGCCAAGCAGTAGAGTTGTATCTCATGGCAGCCTCAGAGGAGTGAGGCTGTGTTCCTTTGCCTGGTGCATCACACTTTGGCAGCCTGCTCCACTTGTAGCTGTTCTGCTGGAGCATTTTCCCAGTCACTGTGCAGCAGATACAGTAGTGTTGTTTGCAAGTCTTCAAGCCTTTGATGTGACTGTGGGATGGCCAAACTCTGTGCAGTCAAGCCCAGAGGTGACTGTTGGTTCAGAAACTTTCAGGCTCTGTCAAAGGAGATGTTAGTGGGGATGTGGATGGGATGCTTTGCTTTGATTGGTTTGATTCCATGCTTTGGCGTCTGTATTTCTTCTGCTGGCTTGATATTTTGTCTTTGTTCTTGAACTCAATACTAACCTGTAGGTATTGGAAAGTTTTAAAATCATGGACTACAGCCTCCTGCTTGGGGTTCATAACATAGACCAGCATGAGCGGGAGCAGCTGTCGGAGGGAGCCCACAGCACATCGGATGAGAAGCGTCCTGTGGGGCAGAAGGCCCTGTACTCCACAGCCATGGAGTCCATCCAGGGAGGGGCTGCCCGGGGGGAGTCCATAGACACGGACGACACGTAGGTGAAACCTGGGCTCACTTGTGCTGCTAGGAGGGGCGGAGGTGGAGGCTGGAGTGGGAAATCCCTAATGAAGCCCACAGAAACTGTTCAAGAGGGAGCAGCTCTCCTGGGGTTTTGGTAGTGCTGCCATTGTGGTGGGAAAGGGGGAAGCCAGGGTGGGAAATAGTTCTGTAAGGCTCTGGCTTCACAGCAGTCTCTCTTCTTAGGCCAGGCTGTAGGTTGTCAGCTTGTGTAACAGCCTCTAAACATGCACCCATTCCCTGGGGAGGAGACACTAGCTCAGTTCTAGCTCAGCACCCAGATACTGGAGCAGAAGTAGGGATCAGCCTGTCCCTAAGAGCTTGGAGTTCTCTATCACTCCCACCTTTGGAATCCCTGGCAGTTCCCTGAGGCCATGCCAGTGGGTTTAGCAGACAGCAGTGTAGCCAAGTGCTGGAGTCACTGCTGGAGCTGGAGGCTGGGGGTTGCCCCAAACCTGTGCTGTGCTTGATCTGGAGTTCTGCCTGGCTCCCTGGCTCTTGGGCCAAGGAATGGTGGAGTTTGCTGCTTGCTGCTGTCTGAAATCAGCTGCTGTGGGTTTGATGGAGGGTCAATCCTGAGAGCTGAGATAATACCATGGTGTTCCCAGTCTTTCAAGCAGCATCAGTAATTGCAGTGGCCTGTCTGGTACCCCTGTGCTTTGGCTGTGTGCTGGTGCTGACGGTTGCTGCACCTTTGGCAGGATGGCGTTAGTGTGGACGAGAGTGGGAATACTCTCGTCCGTAAGGGTTTACTGCCCTAATGGCAGACAGCTCTCGCTGACCTGATAAAGTAACCTGATCCCCAGAATAAAGTAGCCAGGAAAAACCTCCATGGTGCTTTCTGACCCAGGCAGAGCTGTGCCACATGATGCAGGTTCTGTCGTGATAGTGGTGTTTGGCCAGGCAGGCAGTGACCCTGGGACACCTGGGGTCAGGCCAGGTGACTCCCGTGGTTGTACACAAAGTGACCACACAGGTTTTAGGATGTGTCTGACACCACACCAGAGTCCCTTAGTGGGGCTGCTGTTGCCCTTCCCCAGAGCTGGGGTGTTACAGGTGCTCTGGCTGAGGCTGCACCTGCTGAAGTTCTGCTTTACCTGCAGGATGGGAGGGATCCCAGCTGTGAATGGCAAAGGAGAGCGTCTCCTGCTGCATGTAGGAATCATAGATATCCTGCAGTCATACAGGTAGGTAACCTGGCAGTGTGTCTTTTCTGGCTGATAACATCTCTTTTAGTACCAAATGCAAGCAGGAGGGATGTCCTCTCCTGGAGACTGTGAGGATGAGTAGATATGGCTGCCCCAAGCTGGCCATGGGCTTCCATCATGTCCTTAGAACAGCTGGGGATGCACAGCCCTTTGTCCAGGATGATGAGCTGCTCATAAAGAAGTAGTTTCCCACCTCAGTGTGGGAAGCATATCTCCAGGGCTGAAAGGTGTACCTCTTCCAGCCCATCTCCTCCTTCCCTGTGGTGTTCCCAGGCAGTCCTGACCTGGCTGGGGAGATGCTGGACAAAGCTCAGTCCTGGTGACATTGGCAGCTCAGGGATCTCCTCCATAGGGTATGAAAGGGGGCTTAGTACACAGTGCATGCCTGAATCTGTATCTTTCTTTTTCTCTCCACTTCTCCTTGGAATTAGGTTCATCAAGAAGTTAGAACACACCTGGAAGGCCCTTGTCCATGATGGGGTGAGTGCCTGTGCAGAGGCAGGAGTTGTCCAAGCCTCGCAGGATTACCTGGTGGCTATTTATAGAGCCTGAGCTGGCACAGCTGCAGCTGATGAAAGGAGCAGTTCTTGCCACTCATTCCTGCAGAGCAGGGTGGTGCCACTTATTCCCAGCCGGGTTTCCTTGCTCAATCCAGCTCCTCACATGTTGAGCTGTTGTGCTCACAGCTTTCCTCCCCTGCTCCTGTCTGTCCCTCTCCTCCTCCCGTGACACCAGGAGCACACACTCAGGTGTGTCTGTTCCTGGGCTGTCAAGAGCCCTGTGCTGTTCTCTTTGGTGACTGGCTGTTTCCACTTCACCAAGCTCTCTGCCAGCAAATCCCTTTCCATGTTTCCCTGCTGGCTTCATTCCTGCAGCAGCCAGGTGTGTGTTTCTAAAAGAAAAACCTTGGATGTGGAAACCGTTCTTCAGCATTGCATGTCCTGGCTGTCTTTAATGTGGCAAAGGAAATGTGGAGATGCCAAGTCATGGGAACACAGTCGCACATCAGAAGCAGAAAGAGCTTCGGTTTTAGTATTTTAAACAAAACATTTGAAATGTATGAAGACTCTTGGCTAAATTTGGGTGTCTGTGTCACATGCAAAGGTATCTAGGTGCACTTGGAATGGCTGCCAGCAAAGCCAGAAGAAATCTCATGCATGCAATCAGGCCAGTGTTTAAAAAAAAATCCAGAAGTCTACAAAGGAATAAAATCACCAAAATCCATTATAAAATCACAGCAAGAATATAATCAAATGCAATCAGAGGCAATGCTTCAGGGTTATTTATAGCATTAATTAGAGTGTTTCACTTAAGCCTTTCCATTTTAAGGCTCTATCAGTGCTAGATGTTGGAATAAAAAAGACTGTGTCGGTTGTTACAGAAATTCTGCCTTGAGGGATCATTTTAAAATTAAACAATTGCTTCTTGCTGTTGTAGGACACGGTGTCAGTACACAGACCCAGCTTTTATGCAGAGAGATTCTTCAAATTCATGACCAACACAGTGTTTCGAAAGAATTCCTGTAAGTACCAAGTTCAGGGGCTGCTGTGCTGTGAGGCTTTGCCTCCGCCTCACTGCTGCAGCCCTCTCAAGGAGTCTGGGCTGGAGCCTGAGCAGGGTTTTCCACTGTGGTACAGCTGAGAGAGCTGGGAGTGTTCAGCCTGGAGAAGAGAAGGCTCTCGGGAGACTTTAGAGCCCCTTCCAGTGCTTAAAGGGGGCTTAGATAAAGGAGGGGGAAGGACTTTTTATACAGGCAGACAGTGACAGGCAAGGGGCAATGGTTTTGAGCTGGCAGGGTTAGATTAGAAGTTATGAAAAAATTCTTCCCTGTGAAGGTGGTGAGGCCCTGGCACAAGTTGCCCAGAGCAGCTGTGGCTGCCCCATTCCTGGAAGTGTCCAAGGCCAGGTTGGACAGGGCTTGCAGCAACCTGCTCTAGTGCCCACGTCCCTGCCCATGGAGGGGGTGGAATGAGATGGGTTTTAAGGTCCCTTCCAACCCAAAACATTCCAAGATTCCATGATACAGAGCAAAACTGGAAACTGCAGAGCCCTCAGATTGTCACAGCTTGCCTTGGTCTGCTCAGGCTCCTACCCAGTCCCTGCACCTGACCTGGGCTCAGTCCAGGAGGTGTGTGTGTGACGGCAGAGCCTCTCCTTGTGAAGGGAAAAATGCCTTTGGTGTGACAGTAGCTGGTGGTGGTAATTTGACCTTCTCTCTCCCTCCCCCAGCTCTGAAGTCGTCCCCCTCAAAGAAAGGGCGCAGTGCCTTGCTGGCCGTGAAGATGGCGGGTCCCACCGCGGCGTTCTCAGCCAGCCAGCTGGCCTCCGAGAAGGATGACACCCAGTATGACCTGCGGGCGGCCAGGAGTTACCCCACGCTCGACGATGAAGGTGACAGCCCCACTCAGGGTATTGGCTCTGTGGTTACCCTCTCTTTCCTAGCAGTTCCTTAGGATTCTCCCCTGTTGTCATCAAGTTCCCCGCTGTGCACCAACCGCAGATCTTTCCTCATGGATAGCTCTTCATTGCATGTCTTGCTGTGCTTTGCAGGTGCTAAACCTAACCAGGACAGGGAAGAAGGTAAGAGTATATTGTTTTGTCGCAGCACCAGCAGGTACTTGATGCAACACCTCTGCATCAAAGGAGACCAAATCCCTTTTTTGCAGCACTGTGGGGTTCTGCAGTAAAAGTCGCCTGCATCACTGCTGAAAGACAGCTGCTGCCAAGGGGCACCATAAGTAATAGCACAAAAGCCATCAGAAAGTTGCATTTTCTACCCTTTAAAAAAAGTGGGGGGGGAGGGTGACTGGGAACTGCAGCACTCCAATGACAGTGTTTGGGCAGTTATAACAGGTAGGATCTTGCCATTGGAAAACAGAGGAATGGGCTGGTTCTGTGCTGCCTTTCCTTCACTTCCATTTGGCTGCATTTACAGCTGAGTGCTGGAGGACACATGGGTGTTGGATTGTTCCCTGTGCAAAGCACTGGACACTCAATTCATCTCTTAATTCACTTGGATATTTATCCCTGGTGATCCAAGCCTTTATCCAGCTTTGGTCACCCGTGAGAAGTCTTCATTGGCATTCTGTTCCCTGCCTGTTGTGCTGGAGGTGGTGCTGACTGGCTCTCTCCAGAGGACGCCTTGGGAGAGGCTGTCAAGTTCATGGACCCAGCTAAACTTCCTGCCTGTCTGTGGTTTGAGTGCCCAGTCCCAGTGCGGGTGTGCAGGTTCATGGTGGAACAGCCTCGCATGGGGCTGATGTAGGTGAAGTGTTGGTGTTTGACCTAATCATCTCTTCTTCCTGCCTCTCCCCTGCCCCTGCCCCTGCCCCTGCTCTGGGCCAGCAGGCAGGCCAGACCTGCTCCCTTGCACTCCTCCTTCCTTTGAAGAAGCTACCACAGCCTCCATAGCCACGACACTATCGTCAACATCTCTCTCTGTTCCCGAGCGATCCCCTTCGGAGACCTCTGAGCAGCCCAGGTACAGGTGAGGACACTCTTCCCCTGTTCCCACTGGTATGAGTGGCCTCCGTTCCTCTCCGTGCTGCAGATCCCGGCAGGCTGCCCTGCACGCTGGAATGCTAATGACCGATTTTAATTAAATCTCTCCTGGGAACAAGCAGACACAGCTTTGATGGGATTAATTATTGCTGGAAGAAGTGTCAGCTGTTAAATAGAACATCTCCCTCATGGGGTGTGGAGGTAGATTTGGGGACAGTGCGGGATTTCTGGCTTAAATTGCTCTTCCAAACTCTTCTGTTTTCTTTCCGCAGGAGGCGTACACACTCCTCAGGGCAGGATGGCAGGTGAGAAATGGGTCTGCTGTCTTGTCTCATCTTCTCTCTGCTGCACAGAGACCTCATATTTATCCCTATGCAAAGGTCTCTTAGAGGGCTGAGTGGGAATTTCAGCAGCTCCAGGATTTTGGCATGGTCCTCTGCAGGATGCTGAGCTGCTTCTGCAATCAGACGATCCCCATTTCTTACACAGAATTTTCCTTGCAAGCAGATCTCTTAGTGCTTTGAAAATACCACAGTTACTTGATAGGAAAGGGGACAAGAGCGTTGTCCAAATTTACCCACCCACCCAGCACCAGAGTCAAGGAAGGTCATTTAAGTCCATTTAAGTGAGTAAGTGAGCCCTGACAGCAGGAACCTTCCTCCTCTGAGCATCTGCTTGTGGCCTGGGCAAAGTGAAAGGGCTCTGATTTTATGAGGCACTGAGCACCATCAGTCCCCACAGAAGCAGCTTCCAATGTCTTCAGAAATCTGTGAGGCTTTTTCCCTCCTGTGGTGTCTCAGAGCCAAAGGCAAGGTAGGACAGAAATGCTGTGCTGCAGAGGGGTGTCTGATTTAGAGGCTCATATCATGGAATTACTGTGCGTTATTGTGCAATTATTGTGCACCAGTAAAACTGACCCCATTGCCCATGTCAGCAGGATCTGCACGAGGAGCCAGCAGATGCTGCTGGCTCTGCCCTCGCTTTTCCAGGACATTTTGTAGGTGTAGTAAGCTTTGAAGTGACATCAGAGACTCAGTCCTGGGATGTGCCGTAGCCAGAGGAGCCTGACAGGCTGATGTCCTCTTTCCCTGCAGTCAGTGTTTGGTGCTTGGAAGGAAAAGACTTTGGAAGATGAGGATTTGCCCCAGGTTACAGGCATCTGCCATTGTTCCAATCTTTGAGTGATTTGCTGAGTTCAGTTGACGTGCACTGTGAAAAAAATCCCTTTCTGTGGTATTTCCTAATGAAAATACCTCTGGATGCTGCATGTTGCTGAATCCTGGTAAATTCCTGTCCCTGGAGGGCAGGGGCCTGCTCGCTGTGTGAAGTGTCAGGGGCTTCTGAAGTACCTCATATCCTGCAGAATCCAGTGAAGAAATTGCTGAAAATTGGAGACTTAAGCCCAGGCCCCAGTGGTGGTGCCCATGTGGCAAATGCAGGGACTTCATCCAAAATAGTTCGGACTCAACGGTGCCTCGTGGAGGGAGGGAGCTGCTGTAGTATGTGACTGCTCATCCAGAAATAGGTCAGGTGAATCAGACTGACCTGGGAGCATTCAGGGAGCTCAGTGGCTTGGTCAGAGTAGATTTGTCTGTCACAAATTTGCCAGAGCTACACCAACCCTCTGCAGGTGTGGCCACCTTTGCTGTTTTTTGCCTAATCTGTCCCTTTCTAGTGCCAGTGCCTCCATGTGCCCTTCCTGGGGGAGCAGGGACCTGTGCACTTGTAGAGCTCTCTGGGATCCCCTGGTGAAAACCAGTGCAGACACGAATTTATTAAAGCAAGAATTTACATTCCTGAGCTGAGATGGAAAAAACCTTACCCAATTTGCTCAAGAATGTGTCATGCCTCTGGTTATTCTTGTCTGCTGGGGAATTCACTCCAGGTTAGAGGTCCAGCCCTGTGAGGAAGAGAGGAGCAAGGTCCTTGCGTGGAGCTGGACAGAAGTGCTGCCCACTGGCCCCAGCTCTGGTCAGAGTCAGCCTGGAGCAGGGCAGTGCTGTCAGTGAACCCAGAGCTCAGCCCTTCTCTGACAACTGCCCCTTGGCTTGGCAGGCTCCTGCTCCTCCTTTCCATGGGGACAGTGGAGCCAGCCCTGCTGGCACAAGTAGCATGGGGTATTAAAGTGAAGACTGTCAGAAACAGTTCCAGAGTGTGCAGATAAATCTGATGTCAACTCTGGAGCAGCTTTGGTGTGCTGGGAGTCTTGGAAGGGGTCAGAGGCTCTGGCCTGGTGCTGGGCTAACTCTGCATACAAGTTTTCCCTGGAGGCCAGTTCTCTTTGCTCCCATGCTCCGACACTGTCCGTCTTTCCTGCAGCACTGGTTGTTTAACTCCTTTGCTCTTGTCCTGTTTTCCCACCTTGTTATTCCTGAGTGCTGCAATCTTCCAGGACTGACTCTCTTTCCTGGGAGTTTTGGTTATCCAAACCCTCAATCCTGAGAGGTCTGAGTGCACCCTCTGAGCTGAAATCAGCCACTGAGTCTGTGCTGGGAGCCGGGTGCCACAATAGCAGCAGCAGCAGCTGTGTGCTGGGGCAGAGCTGCACAAGAGGCTTGGCTGGCTCAGGACTGATTCAAGCTGACCTAAAATTGAGAGCTGTGCATAGCTCCTGCCCAGCTGAGCCTTTGGGCCTGTCTCTCTTTGGTTTCCAGGTCACACGAGGAGGTGCGGGTCGAGGAGGAGGTTCAGCAAATCAGTGTCGAGCTGGAGCCCAAGTGTGACGTTGAGATTGTAGCTCCTGAAGAAGAAAAAGTCAAAGAGTGAGTGTTTTAGAGTGTTGAGCAGAGCCCACATGGTGGATTTTGAGCTGTGGCTGCTTGTGCTGGAGGCTTTGCCAGTCTCCAGCTTTGCTGGAGTCGTGGGTGTTTGGTGAGGCTGAGAACAGTTCTGACCTGCCCTGACCTGACCTTTCAGGATGTGACAGCATAGCATCTTCAGCTCCTCTGTAATAAATGAGTTTTGCTTGCTCCTATCCTGATTGCAGTGACTAGACTGTCATTTCTTTCCCCTCTGCAGAGAGGCAGCTTCTTCAGCCTGTGCCATTGTCACATCCACAGCCACCGTAGAGGTGGAGACGGCCAGCCAGGCCTCAGAACCAGCCAGCCAGGCCTCGGATGAAGACGACGTGCCAGTCACAGACATATACTTTGTAAGAGACCTTCTCTACCTGACCCTTGGGGTGTGATGGGAAGGGTTGGACAAGGCTGTCAGTATCCATTCCAGGCAACTGGATGCTGGGCAGTGGCTGCCTTGTGCCATCTTGGTGTGGAGCACCTTGAGACCTCGGTGCTGGGTGCGTTTTTGAATGCGGGGAACTGCAAGGAACCCTTGGAGAACTCAAACCAGCATCTAGTGGGGCTCACACAGCTGGCACGCCTGCTGTGGATGTAGCTGTGCTGCTCTAGTTCCAAGCACAAGTGCTTATCTAGGCCAGCACATTTGCTCCTGGGACAAGCCAAGGTGATGTGGGTGCAACAGAGAGGTTCTTCCTTCCTCAGCCAGAGATCTTGGCTGCTTTCCTGACATAAACATAGACCCAAGGGGAGGTGGTTGCAGAGGGTGACCTTGGGCTCTGGTGAACTCCGGCTTTTCCTTTCCCTGCAGGCTGCATTAGGTGATGCAGTGGGAGTCTAGTGCTGAGCCAGGGAGTAAGTTGGTGGTTGGCAGCAGAGTGCCGTGGAGCCTGGCGCTGGTCCTCACTCAGCTCCCACAATGGCTGAGCAACTTCTGCAGACCAGAGAAGAGCTTTTTTAGCAACACGTACCTGTCCCATGGATTCCCGGAGCAGAGCTGAGTGCCTGTCCTGTACGAGCTGAGCTCTCTCTCATGCCTGGGCACTGGAACCCTCATTAAAAGAGGTGCCCGGCTCCTCCCTGCTCTGAGTTGTTGCTGTTGGTTCTGTGGTACTGGAGATGAGCTGAGCCCATGTGATGGGCTCCTTCAGGCTAAACTAAAATGCAGCATTGGCCTTTCCCTGAGCTCTTGTGGCTCTGCTGCAGAGCTGCTCACTCACTGCCGAGTCACTCTGAGGCTTGTGGGAGCTGTGGAAGGAATCAGCCCTGTTTTACAGCTTGTTTGGGGTTGGATGCATGCTGTTCAAAATGCAAACGGGCTCCTCTAACACCGCTGCCCCCTCCTTGCCTGTGGATGGCAGCTGTGTGCAGGCAGATCCTGCCTGCTCTCCTGGCAAGTGTCTTCTAGAGGGTCAGCTCCTCTTCCTCCCTGTCCCTGGGCATATGGACTCCCCCCAGCTTGAGGGGCACCTCTGTCCAAGAGAAAATTCTGCAGTGTGTTTTTGAGAGCGTGACTGACTGCTCATCAGCATTTCATACTTCATCTGAGTCTGAGTTTTGCATTAAATGTGTGTCGTGTGCTGTGGAGTGTTTGTCACTGCTGGGATGAAGGGAAAAGCTGATTTGGGTGCCCATAGGTGCTCTCCTTGGAAAACCACTTGAGCTGGAGCTGAGGTGAGGCTGCACCCGTGTGCTCAAGTAGCACCACAGCCGCTCCTACAGGAGTGCTCAGGGGCAATGGTGGGTGAAGGGTTGGTGTGTACAGAGGAGGATTTGGCCAGTCCCAGGGGACTGTGATCCGATCACTGGAGGTCTGCTCCTGGAGATCACTTAATTCTCCTGTTCATCCCCAGGGAATAAAAAGGGCAGAGTGTGGCAGGGCATGGGCACCGCTCTCCCCTGCACGGCTTTCCCACCTGCTCACCCGTTCAGGCCTGGAGTTGCCCAACCCCTTGTTTTTGCTTTCTTTTTCATCCTCTCTTTCACATCACCCTTTTTTTCCTCTGTTTCCTTTCTCACCTCACTTGTCCTGGGGCCACCCAGTTCACAGATGGGAGGTACTGGATTTACTCTCCCCGCCAGCGCAGACTCCGAACTACCTCGCATTCCTCTGGGATTGTAAGTGACCACGCCAGCACAGCATGTAGGGGAGCAGAGCTGCAGCTTTGAAACACTGGGGCCAGCACCCCATTTCCCTCAGCGGCTGGGGCTCTGGACTGAGTGGGCATTAGGAACCAGCCCGACAGAAATGGGGGAAGCATATTGAAATGACACCAGTGGATCTCCGTGTAGGATCTGGGAGAACCATGAGCTCTGTCCTGCTTTTCTGCAGACTGGTGACGCAGCTCCTACCCTGGGATGGGCCATAGTGTCACCCAGCCCTTGGGAAAAGTGAGAGTGGTGAGGCCCTGGCACAGGTTGCCCAGAGAACCTGTGGTTGCCCTATCCCTGGAAACGTCCAAGGCTAGGTTGGATGGGCTTGAAGCAGCCTAGGATGGTGGAAGGTGTCCCTGCCCATGGCAAGGGGGGATACTGGGTGATCTTCCAACCCAGAGTGGTCTGTGATTCTGAGTACCAGATCCGGCCAGAGAGGTACCGAGGCCTCTATAGGTGATGTCAGGCTCAGCTCCCTCAGCCCAGGAAGGGGATTTTAAAGACACTGTTAAGATGTTTTGAAGCTTCTAAAAATCCAGTTGCAAACAGAACTGTTTTGGCTTGTGGGGAGCAGCTCATAAACCAAATGAGGCAGGAGCTGCTGCCAAGCTAGGGCTGGTTTCAGCTCTCCAGCCCTTCTCAGCATCACCAGTGTGCTCCCTCCTCACTGAAGGTGTTCTGTGAGCAGGGAGGATTTTTCCTTTCCAAAAGGGAGGCATTTGAGCTTTTAGGGGCTGAATCTAGAGCCGAGACTGTTCTGGGGTTTAGCATTTCCCTTCTCAGGCTTTGGGAGAGCTGCTGTCCCCAGGGGGTGCTGGCAGTGCTGCCGGAGCCTTGCACAAGTGCTAGTGCAGCCTGGTGCTCCCATTTGGGTACCAGACAGAGTGCATGGGGAAGCAGGGGCAGGAATGTGCCCCTGGCCGTGGCTGATGGCATGAGGAAGGTGCTGCACCTCTGTGGGCAAACAGGCAACTCCTCCTGCAGCTCCTCCTGCCCCTCAGCTGGGTTTGCCTGCTCTGGCACCAGGAGGGGTAGTGCTAAGCACTGGTTGCTCCTTTATCTCCCGCAGCTCCCCGCATGCATCCAAGCTCCTAAAAGGCTCTGAAAGAGACTGGCTGGAGCATGTGGTTCAGTCAGGATTGATGAAAAAGAGGATGTGGGACAAGTTTGATGTGGTGGGGAGCTTTCCTGTACCTCTGACAGAGCCCTGAGAGAAGCTCCAGACAGGGGTTTCTCAACCCTTCTTCCTCCCAGCGGTCTCTACTAATGGAGCTGCAGTTACTGGAGGGTTCAGTGTGGAGCCCAGTGCTTCAAAGCTTCTCTGGCTTCTTGTAGTTCTTTGTACATTGTAGACTGTCACACTCAGTTCCTGGGCTGGGAACACCCCAGGCTTCTTCCAAGCACCCAGTTGTGTTTCTCTTCCTTTGCAAATGCCAGGCTGGGTCAAAGGGGGCAGTTTCTTCTCTGTGGGAGCTCTCCTGGAGACAAAAGAGCCTGTTTGCAATGTAAATGGCCCCTGGGAACCCTGGAAGCAGAGACCAGCCCTTGAATCTGTGCTGTGTCGGCAGCAGAGTGTGTCTTCTTACACCAATGCCCAGTGCTGTGATAACTGTCTCTCAAGGCACACCTCCTTCCCCTCATCTTTCCAGGGTCCTGTTTTGTTTTGCCTCCTGTGTTGTACTTGTTCCCATCACCCCACTGTCCCCAAGATCTCAGCAATAACTGTTTCCTTTCTGTGGCCACTATCCGCCATGGTCTCACCCCAGCTCTGCTGCCTTCTGCAGAGAATGAGGAAGGCACAGCAAACAAATCCATTTGCCCTGTAAAAGCCCTCCTGGACATCAGTTTGTAGCATGCACAGGGCTCCGGAAATGGGAGGGTGAGAGCTGGTAGCAGGTAGCAGGAACCCAGAGCTGTCACTGCTCTTAGGTAAGTCACTTCCCAAGTCTCTCGGTTTCTCTGGAGCGGGGGTTATGCCATGGCAGGGAGCTGAGGTTTCCCTGACATCTCAAAAGCTCTAAAACTCTGTCTTGTAAAACAAGAGGAGAGGTTGTGCCACCCCCACTGCAGCTGGCACAGGTCTCGTGTCCTGGCTGGCAGGGAGCAGGTACGTGCTGAGGATGAGGAGGGCTCCTCTGCTGAGAGCTGGCTCTGGGCTCAGTGCTCTCCCTCCAGGTGGACAGCTGTTCTTACTGTATTGCTTCCTACTCTTTTTATTTTCTCCTTTTATTTTTTCCTCTTCTCTCCTTTGCTCCCTGCTCTGCTGCTGCTCTCCCTGCATTCTCCCTGCCGTCTCTGGCCACTCTGGCAGCCGACAGACGAGAGGAGTTGGGTTTACTCCCCGCTCCACTATAGCGCTCAGCTCCACTCTGTCTCCGATGAGGAGAGCGATACAGTAAGTGTCCAACAGCCGTGTGCTGGGTGCCCGGTGGGTCGAGGTTGGAGTTTGCGCTCCCTCTGCAAGGTCAGCTTGGCCTCTGGCAGCGTGGGGGTCCTGCATGGCTGCAGCAGAGCCCGGCTGCCTCTCAAGTCAGCTCTGTGCTGGCAGAGCCTCGGCCTGCTCAGCCAAGGCTGTGGCTTATTTCTACTTGTTTGGTGCAGGGAAAGCTTTGGGGAGCTCAGGTTTTCCAGGCGTGTTGCCATTGCTGGAGGATGTAGAACAGCCTCTCTGTATGTGCTGGGAAGTTGGCGGGACACAGACCTGACTGGTGTGGGCACTGGTGCTCAGGGGTTGGTTCTCTTTCCCCTCATGACCAGAAAGACATTGAGGGGCTGGAGCATGTCCAGAGAAGGGAGTGGAGCTGGGGAAGGGGCTGGAACACAAGTGTGACAAGGAGCAGCTGGGGGGGCTCAGCCTGGAGAAAAGGAGGCTCAGGGGAGACATCGCTTTCCAGAACTTCCTGACAGGAGGGAGCAGCCAGGTGGGGGTTGGGATCTGCTCCCAGGGAACAAGGGACAGGACAAGAGGAAACAGCCTCAAGCTGTGCTAGGGGAGGTTTAGGTTGGATATTTGGTAAAATTTCTTCACTGAAAGGGGGTTGTTAGGTACTGGAACAGGCTGCCCAGTGGTGGAGTCACTGTCCCTGGAAGCATTCATGTGTGGCTGTGGCACCTGGGGACATAGGTTAGTGGTGAACATGATGGTGCTGCTGGGCTGATGGTTGGAGTTGGTAATCTTGGAGGTCTTTTCCCACCTTAACGATTCCATGATTCTGTGACTCTTTTCTCTCTGCCTCTTGCAGTAATCTCTATGCAGACACAGAAGTCCCAGAGAGCAGCGATTCCCTCTGCAGGTCGATGTGTTCCCTTTTCGTTGATGCAGCCATTCCAGTGGGATGGGGAAGAGCTTGCTGACACCAGTATTGCTGCACTGCAGGATCCCGGGCACTGCGTTTCAGAATGGAGCAAAACTATAACCATGTATTTCTACTTACCCCAGACGTGGGCAGCAAAGAAACCACCCGCTCACCCGCAGCTCCCAGCAGAGAATTCCAGCTGGATGTAGAGAATCCTGGGTAGTAACACAGTGTTTTCCAGACGTGCACTACCATAGCTACCTATCCATGTGTGATACTGTGAACCTTTTTAATTTTTTGATCATGTATTTATTTCTTTTATCTTTGCACAGAGACAGCAGAAATGTGCTTTTTTAAACATGTAGTTTACTGCACCTTTTTTTTTTTTTTTTTTTTTTTGGGGTCATATATTTGTGCATCAAAAAGGAGCATGAGACCTCACCGAAGAATGGGTAGGAGCACATTGCTGGGGAGGGCAGGGACCAGAGTGGCTTCATGTGAGGCAGCAGTGTGGTCTGATCAACTGAGGGAGTCAGGAGGTTTAAGGCTGTCCAGACTCTGCCACGGTTTTTCCGAGTGGCCCAAGGCAAGTCACTAAACCATTCTGTGCCTCGGTTTCCCCTGTGCTGATGGGTGCACAGTACCGGCTTCTGTTACAGCACTTAAACCCTGGGATGAAAGGTGCTATGAAAATGAAATGTATTAAAGGCCATGGAATAGAATTGCTCCCATGTTACCGTAGTCCAAAGTAGCCATGCCAATTCACTTGGATCCAAACTCTCTAGTGACTTCTCCTGTCTGTAACACTGCGGGGCAGCACACAGTTCCTGGCGACAGTGATGTGGACTGCTCGGCTCTCCCTGAAGTCGTGATGGGCTCCACCTTCACCCTGTGCTGCACTGCTGCACCACCCCTCCCTCTGTGCTCGGAGTCCACGCTTCATCCGACCGGCCGCCGCCTGCTCCGGACCCACGGGCACGGACAGATGGGAACTGGGCACTTCCCAAGCCCAGCCGCGTTGGAGGGCAAGTTCCCCGCTCTGCCCGGCCCACGTGAGGCTTGTCCAGACCCTGCATCCTCCTGGAGCCACTCAGCCCCTCACATGCTCGTGGGTGTGCCCTGGGGTCACACGGACACTGGGTTCAGATGTCCCCTCCGCCCCTCAGGGCAGGCAGGGAGACAAGGGCATGTTCGTTCACACACTGGAGGCAGGGACGGGAGCCTGGCTTTGCCATGGAATTGTGGCAGCACTGCTGTGCTCATGGACTCTTGGACAGAAAGCTGGGTGACTGGGGTGTTGTTTGGGGTCACATCTGCTGGTGGAAATCCCTGCTGCGGGTGTCTGAGAGGGTTTGCTTTGCGAGGGCTGCAGGCTATAGGTGAGAGAATTTGGTGTCACGGGGTAGTGTTCAGGCTCATCCATCAGCAGGACACATATCATAGCATTGTCTGGAATCCAGCAATCCCATCCTCATCTCCCAGAGAGAAAACAAGAAATCCTTTAGACCAGAGGGAGACAGGTCTTGTTCGTGTGCTTTATGAACCTCGCTTGAGAAAGAGGGTTGAAATCTCTTTATTCCCTTTACAATCTTCACTGTCCTTGGGATTCCGTGTAGAGGGGTGGGGAAGTGGGACCCTGCTCTCAGGCCTCAGTCCCCACAATCTGTCTTCACAGCAGCACTCAGGAGCGGTTATGTTGGGTCCCAGGAGGTAGCTGGGCTGATGGGAAGCTCTTCTGTACTGTGCTGAACTTAGTGAGAATCTTCAGGAATTTATGGTTTTTTCTTGCCTGGAATACAGGATCTGGACTCCCCTTCCCTCCCTGTGGATGCAGAAGGCTGTGAGTTGTGCTTCTTGGGAGCACAGTCTGGGGATTGTGCAAGTTGCTGCTGTTCACGTATCCATGTATTTACCAAATAGTCTATCAAAAGTCTGTCAAGAAACTCTCCCCTTTCCGTCGCTGCTTGGCAGCTCGTTCTCCCAGCTGCAGCTCCTGCCCCATCCCACCTGCCTGTGCCACCCGGGAGGCTCTGCAGGCTGGGGGGGACTCAGGGCTTGGTGGAGGGGAGTGGGAGCCGTGCAATACCTACAGCCTCACCTGCCTTTGGGCTCAAGGCAAGGGGCTTCAAAAAGCTGAAAATGCAACCTATTTTTCCTCCAGCAGTGTGTGTAGAACGGCCAGAGGGAGCCATATCCCTGCTGCAGGTGCTGCTGTTGGGTGCTGTGCTGGAGGAGGGGGCTCTGGGGGGGAACCGGGGTGGGCTTGAGCTGTTCTGACCCAGGCCCCTGCCCTGGGACCAACCTCGGTCAGGGGCTGGAGTGTTTGGCCTCCTTAGGACTTTCCAGCCACCTGAAATCAAGCATCTTTTTTGAGATGGTTTAAGCATCGCTGATGGAGATATTATTCCTTGCCCTCATTTCTGGGGGTCTCTGAAGCTGCTTGGCCTCTGTGCAGGGAGTATCCCAGAGAATAAGCTTTGTGAGCTGGAGCTGTGCTTGGGTCCAGAGCTCCGGCAGCAGGTTCAAAGAATTGTCTTCTCTTTTTGAGATGATCCTTGTGCAGTTCTGTAATGCTCGACTCTTTGGAGCGGGTCTGGACGGTGGAGGTGGTCCTGTATGAGGACAGGCAAAGGCTTAGAACAGCTTTGTCAAGGGGACAAGGAGGAACCTTCCTGTAGGGAGATGCTGATCTGAAATGGAAACTGCCCCTGTTCAGGCTGGCACAGTCCCTGCCGTGTTGCCTCCAGTCCCAACAGCTCAGTGCTGGGGAACTGTTCAGCCTCTGCTTCCCACAGAGGCTGAAAGGACCTTGGATTTTAGAGCTTATTCTTGGCCCCCCTCTGCACGGCACTGCAGGGGAGCAGCGGAAGCTCTGGAGCATGTCACAGGCACTGCCAGTGCTGCCTGGGCAGGAACGGCACTTGCCCCATGGGAAAGAGCATCCTTGGTCCAAATGTTCCTCCAGCTGCACTTCAGCTCACACTGGACTTGAGTTGCTGTTTTCTGCTGCGCTCTCTTGAGCGACCCAGCAGGTGCTGTCCGGGCTCTTCATCATTAAAGGAGGCACCACGGGTCTTGTACTCTGAGATTTGACCCCGCAGGACAGCCCCTTCCCACACAGGTCTGTGTGCCACTGCTGTCCATCCCCATCATCCCAGCCCAGATCTCAAGTTCTGTGGGACATGCCCTGGGGCTGCAGGTGAGCTCTCCCTGCCAGGTAAGGGGCCGGCAGGAGAAAATGGGCATCTCTGTCCTTGAGTTTGCAGTCAGGCTCCTGTAAAGGCTCTGGGACAAACCCAAGAGCTCGTAGAGACCCTCAACACGTACAGAGGGGGCGCAGCTTTTGGCTGCCGCTGCCTCTCCGGCCACGTGTGCTGGAATTGCACTTTGGGGAGTTTTTTAGTGAAGGCAGAGGCGTTTGCAGGGCTGCATCGCCCGCCGCATTCCCCTTCTCATTCCCAGCCACTGCTCCAGCGCTTCCCGAATGGTCAAGGAGAAAGCCACGTCTGAGGGGTTTTTTCTGTCCATGTCTACACGCGCTAACTCTGTCCTGGTGGCTGTCCCTGTCCCCACGCGTGTCCCGGTGGATGTCCCCGTGGATGTCGCCGTTCCCACACACGTCCGTGTGCCGAATGCACGGCGGAGGGGGCGCGGACGCTGCGGCCGGACGGGGCCGCCGAGGTTGGGGTGTTATCCCTTCTCTGTTCCGGGGGCTCGAGGCCTGGGCGCTTCTTTTCTTTTCTCGGTTGTTTTGAGGGTTTTTCCCCTCCTTCTCGGGGAGCCCCTTTTCCAGAGATGTGTACCCCGCTCAGATAAAGCGTTCTGCAGTGCGTGCTGCGCTCTCCGCGCTCTCCGCCTCCTGCGGGAGCGGCGCGGGCAGGGCCCGCTCTGGGGAAAGGGGCTCGGGGCGGGGCGGGAGCGGCCGCGCTCCGCCCCCCGGCACAGGGCTGCCCGCCGCCCGCCTGTCTGCGCCGGGGCCGCTGCTGGGGCGGGGTGTGTGCAGGCGGACGGCGGGGCAGCCCGGTGTGCTGAGGCCCCGCGAGGCCCCGGGGCGGAGCCGCCGCTGCCGATGGGCTCCGGGTCGCGCAGCCCGGCCCGGGGCGGCCGCTCGGAGCGGGAAAGGGACCGGGACCGGGAAAAGGAGCGGGACCGGGATGGAGAAAGGGAGCGGGATCGGGGGCGATCGCGGTCCGGGAGCCGCGGGCGGCGGCACCGCAGCCGGAGCAAGAGCCGGAGTCGGGGCCGACGCCGGGAGCCGAGCTCGGGGTGAGTGGGCATCTGGCCTGGAGCGGCCGCACCGCTCTGTGGGGAAGCGGGCCTGGGGAAGCGGAGCTGGTGTGCCGGGGCCCGCACGGTCCAGACCGGCCGCTGTCCCCCCTCCCGGGCCCGGTGGGGGACAGGAAGGGGTGCTCGGTCCCGCCGGGCTCGGGCAGGGCCGGGCGGTCGGTCCCAAGCGCTGCTCGTGACACCGGCGCGGGGCGATCAGGGGTGGGGGGCGCAGAGTACCCCTCGCTGTCTCGGTGCTGCCGGTGGCGCCGGACCCGGGCAGGCCTCACCTGCGGCGGGGAGACGCTCCGTGCCCGGCACGGCCATGGCCTTCTCCCGCTGAAGCCCGGCCGTATCCCCCCAGCTCGGGCTCTGGCGACGAGAGACAGAAATGGAAAAAGAAAAAAAGGGGCAGCAGCCGTGACCGGCACCGTAAGGACCGGAGGAAACAGCGCTCGCGGTCCCGGGGCCGCTCCTCTGGCTCCAGCCCGGAGCGCGGGCGGGACAGGGCAGCGCGGAGCCGGGAGCGGCGCCGCAGGAGGGATGGATCCAAGTCCTCCGTGTCCTCCGTCAGCTCCCCCTCCCCGCCACGGCCCCGGGGCCGGGAGGAGCCGGGGCAGCAGCTGAGCCTGCAGGAGCGGCTGAGGCTGAGGGAGGAGAAGAAGAAACAGGCGGCGCTGCTGAAGGCCTTGGAGACACCCGAGGAGAAGCGTGCGCGGAGGCTGGCCAAGAAGGAGGCCAAGGAGAGGAAGAAGCGGGAGAAGATGGGCTGGGGTGAGGAGTACATGGGCTACACCAACACCGACAACCCCTTCGGGGACAACAATCTGCTGGGCACATTCATCTGGAGCAAGGTGAGCTCTGCCGTGTCCCTGCAGCCAAATGGAACAGGTAGGGGGAGTCAGGGGGATCTGTGCTTGAGCTGGGGTCTGTAGCCAGGGGAGTGGGGTAAGGAGACGGGTCGAGGGCAGGAGAGGGACTTGGAGCTGCTGGGAGCTGCAGGCTGAGTGCTGGGCAGCATTCACTGGGTCGGGGACACGGAGATGATAACGGGAATGCAGCACTTCTGCTATAGGAATGACAACTGGGGGTGTTCAGGGTTAGGGAGAAGAGAAGGCTCTGGGGAGACCTTAGAGCTCCTTCTGGTGGCTACAGAGGCTCCAAGAGAGGTGGGAAGGGACTTGACAAGGACCCGAAGGGGCAGGACAAGGGGAACAGCTTCCCACTGCCAGAGGGCAGGGTTATATGAGAAAGGAATTCTTGGTTGTGAGGGTGGTGAGGCCCTGGCACAGGTTGCCCAGAGCAGCAGCCTGTGGGCTGCCCCATCCCTGGAAGTGTCCAAGGCCAGGTTGGACAGGCCTCAGAGCAACCTGGGATAGTGGAAGGTGTCCCTGCCATGGCAGGAGGTAGAAAAAGATGATCTTTAAGGTCCCTTGAAGCCCAAACCATTCCATGATTCCATGATACTGTTGTGCTGGCACTTGCCTCAGCAGTCCAGGTGGGCTATGTGTGCTGAGTCTGGGTTTGCTGAGGGGCTTCAGGAGCAGGGTTTGAGTGATTTAGCGACCTTCAACAGGATCAGAGCTCCCTGGAGTAGCAGAAACGGGTGAAGGTACTAGCATTTGCTGGCCAGTGAAGGGCTGTGGAGGTCCTTGGGTTCCACAGCTTCCCTTGGCCTTTCTGTTTAAGGCGCTGGAAAAGAAAGGGATCAGCCATCTGGACGAGAAGGACCTGAAGGAGAGGAACAAAAGAATCCAGGAAGACAATCGCCTGGAACTGCAGAAGGTAGGATAAGATGTCTTCTCCATGTCACTGTCTGACAGAGAGCCCTGTCTACAGCCTGGTTCTCTCCATCCCTCACTGGGAAGTCCTCATTTTCTTCTCCTGGGTGTGTCCAGTCTGTAGGATTTGTGGGGGCCACAGAACCCTGGCTTCTGCTATTCCAGGATGAGAAACCTCTTCCTTTGGGGTTGAGCTCATGAGGTGCTGAGGAGGACAATGCCAGGTCATGACACTGAGGCACTCAGTTGTGCCTGTGTCCCCTCTCCCCCACAGGGCTGGCAGTGAGCCCAGGCAACCTGGCCCTGCTGGCTCCCAGCTCTCCAGGAGCTCGAGCTGATAACAGGAGCCAAGGCAACTCAGGGACAGGTCATGGCTGTGTCCTCGAGCAGGTGTCTGTGGTGTCTGCACAATGGCCCATCCCCAGTGGCCTCACAGCTGTCACCCTGGGCAGGTGAAGCAGCTGCGCCTGGAGCGGGAGCGGGAGAAAGCCATGCGGGAGCAGGAGCTGGAGATGCTGCAGCGAGAGAAAGAGGCAGAGCACTTCAAAACCTGGGAGGAGCAGGAGGACAACTTCCACCTGCAGCAGGCCAAGCTGCGGTAAGTGTGCAGCTGCTCAGAGCTGGGCCTGGCAGGGAGCAGAGGATGGCACTGCTCTCTGTTCCTCTCCCTTCACCAGGTCTAAGATCCGGATTCGGGATGGGAGGGCGAAACCCATTGATCTTCTGGCCAAGTACATCAGTGCAGAGGATGATGACCTGGCCGTGGAGATGCACGAGCCCTACACCTTCCTGAATGGCTTGACCGTCTCTGACATGGAGGACCTGGTGGAGGACATCCAGGTGCCTGCTCTGCTGCCCCTCTACCTGGGCTCAGGGCTTCTCTACCAGCTCTGCTTTCCTGCCCATGGTGTGGAGCAGGTGCCTGATGTCTGGTTTGTCTCCTGCCTACAGGTGTACATGGAGCTGGAGCAAGGGAAGAATGTGGATTTCTGGAGGGACATGACCATCATCACGGAGGATGAGATAGCCAAGCTCCGCAAGCTGGAGGCCTCCGGGAAAGGAGGACCAGGTGAGCAGGAGAGCGGAGCCTGGTGTGGGTGTTGTGAGTGGTGGGTCACGTAGGGCGCAGGGTCTGTCATGTGTGCTCAGGCTCAGAGGAGCTATCTTGGACCTGCTGGATGGAGGCTGTGGGTCCGGCAGCTGTCCCTGGCTGGGGTCCGGCCTCCTGCTGTCAGGAGAACCAAGATGAGTGCAGCTGAGTGCCTGGAGACTGACCGGCTGCCCTCACCTGTCCAGGGGAGCGTCGGGACGGTGTCAACGCCTCAGTCAGCTCAGATGTGCAGTCCGTGTTCAAGGGGAAGACATACAACCAGCTGCAAGCTCTGTACCAGGGCATCGAGAGCAAGATCCGGGCAGGAGGGCCCAACCTGGACATCGGGTACTGGGAGAGCCTCCTGCAGCAGCTGAAGGCTTACATGGCTCGGGCCAGGTGAGAGCAGAGAGTAGGGGCAGTGCAGACCCTGCCGTGGGCAGAGCTGGGGAGGCACAAACCCAATTGGTTGAGGGAATGGGGGAGGGTGTCCTACTTTTTCTGAGATGGCTGATTTCCAAGAGGGGAGCAGGACTGGACACCCGGTGCCTTCTGCAGTGGTGATGTTTAGTGAGGTCTCCAAGAGGGAACTGAACTGAGGCTTATTCAGCCCAAAGCCATCCAAGCCCTTCAGGTTTCTGCCCATGGAGGTGGGTGTCACAGCTTTGGGCAGTAAGAGTGAGGTGGTTCTGCTGGGTGGGACCCAATGGCTCCTCTCCTCTCTCAGGTTGCGGGAGCGGCACCAGGACGTGCTGCGTCAGAAGCTGTACAAGCTGAAGCAGGAGCAGGGTGTGGAGAGTGAGCCGCTCTTCCCCATCATCAAGCGGGAGCCGGCCTCCCCCAGCGACAGGTGAGCAGCCACCTGGGCCTGTCCCTGGGGCACCCTGGGCAGAAAGGCAGCCTTGTGCCCCCACCCTTCCCGAGGCAGAGCTCAGGTGAGCAGAGAATGAGAGTACCATCCCCGTCCCAGTCCTCTCTTCTCCCTTCCATGCAGGCTGGATCCCGAGGAGAGCCTTGAGGCACAGCCAGGGCCATCCTCAGAGCCAGAGGCAGAGCAGGACACGGAGGCCAAAGGAGAGGCGGATGGGGAGGCCGTGCTGATGGAGGAGGATCTGATCCAGCAGAGCCTGGATGACTACGACGCGGGCAAGTACAGCCCCCGGCTGCTGGGCCCCAACGAGCTGCCCTTCGACGCCCACGTGCTGGAGGCCGAGGAGGACACGCACCGGCTGCTGCTCCTGCGCCAGCAGCTCCAGGTGACAGGTGAGTGCAGCCTGCCTGGCATGGAGAGCGTGCAGTGATTCAGGGTGCAGGGCTGGAGGGGACACTGCCCTCAGGAAAGGCAAGAGCTGGATCTGGAGCAGGCACCCAGAGCTGACCTGGGAGAGGGGTGCCCCTGGAGAAAAGGGCACTGTGGCCTGGGCAGGAGCAGGGAGATGGTGCTCATGCTGCTGAGGTTCCCTGGGGGACCTGCCTCAGTACCACCAAGGTGTTTGGGTGCAGACAGGCACGAGAGGTGTTTTGGTTGAGTTTTCCAGCACAGCTCAGCCCAGTGCCCACTCACAGCCCGCAGGGCAGCACGTGCATTCCCGTGCCCGGTTCTGTATTCTCTGCCCAGCAGCTCCTTCTCTCTGTGGGCCTTGAGCAGTGTTGCATGGCCCAGGCCTGGCTGGCACTGCAGAACCTGATGTCACCTCTCCTTCCCTGTAGGTGATGCTTCCGAGAGCACCGACGACATCTTCTTCCGTAAGGCCAAGGAGGGCATGGGCGCAGACGAGGCGCAGTTCAGCGTGGAGATGCCGCTCACGGGCAAGGCCTATCTGTGGGCTGACAAGTACCGGCCACGCAAGCCCCGCTTCTTCAACCGTGTGCACACAGGCTTCGAGTGGAACAAGTACAACCAGACCCACTATGACTTTGACAACCCCCCACCCAAGATCGTGCAGGGCTACAAGTTCAACATCTTCTACCCTGACCTCATCGACAAGCGCTCGACCCCTGAGTACTTCCTGGAGGCCTGCCAGGACAATAAGGACTTTGCCATCCTGCGCTTCCATGCCGGGCCACCCTACGAGGACATCGCCTTCAAGATCGTCAACAGGGAGTGGGAGTATTCCCACCGTCACGGCTTCCGCTGCCAGTTTGCCAACGGCATCTTCCAGCTCTGGTTCCACTTCAAGCGCTACCGTTACCGCCGGTGAGGGGCTGCTCAGCACCCTCGGACACAGTGGCCAGGGGGTCTCATCCCACAGCACAGACACTGTTCCATGGATGTCCCCAAGGCCTGGCCCAGCACTGGGCCTGTTCTTGAGGCTTTTCCCTGTCTTTGCATTTATCATGAAGGACCCTGAGACTTTGGCATAAATAAAATAAGGGTTGTTTTAGCCATGAGATCCTGAGCATGGGTACCCTCACTGCTCCTGCATGACATCACCAGCCAGTACCACACTGTGTCAGCATTGGGAACTCCCCTGGGGACTGGGTAGTGCTTGGGGTGGGGTGTCCTTACTCCTGTGTCTCCGGGGTCTGTTGTCCCATCCCCACAGCATCAGCCCCATGCGCTCCCTTGCCCCACTCCAGCCCCATGCGTTCCCTTGCCCCACTCCAGCCCCCTCCCAATCCCAACAGCTCCCCTTACCAGTGCCAGACAAGTCCAGCTGCTGCTCCCCAGCTGGAGTCACAGGGCCCTTGGCTTCACCAGCCCAGCGCTGCCCTGTGTCCTGCTTCATAGAGGGGCCCCTCACCCTCCCCCGGGCCCCATTCCTGGCACGTCTCCCCCTGGAATCTGGCTTCCCCAGCCTGGGAGTGCCGCCACATCCCTCAGTCCTGGCTGTGGCATGGGAAGCTTTAGTGGCTGTCAGGCGCCGGCTCTGGCAAAGCGGAGGAGAGGGATGCTGGTTGGGATATTTCCTTACAGGGGAAAATCCGGATTCCAGAGCCTGCAGTCCCTCCCACACCATGCCTGTGAGGCTCTCCCTGCCCTGGACAAGCATCGGCTGCACTCTCTAGTACCCTGTTGATGAAGTGGGGGATCCCAAGGTCCTCTAGTGATGTTCAGACGGGTTTTGGGCACCTTAGGGGCACTTCAGGCTTGAGATGGGACTTGCTGGTGTTGGTCTCACCCGATAATGACCATGGGCACAGCCACACTCCTCTGGGATCACCCCACATGGCTCCATCCCCACAAGCCCCCAAACCCTGGGGTGTCCCCGCTCAGGCAGGCAGGACGGGATGCTGGTGAGTAGTGCCCAGGGGTGCAGGAAACCTCTGTCCTGGCTTCACCGAGAGGCCGTTTCCTACCTGCATCCACCTGCCCCCCAGTACAGGCCCACGGCGCAAGGACTGTGGGGGCTGCCCAGGTCCCCCAGCACTAGGGCAGAGCCAACCCTTCTGTGTGGGGGCCTCCAGGCCCTGAGGGCTGCCCCATGGCTCAGGAAAGTTGCCTTGTCCTGCTCCTGGCTCTGCTGGCAGGATCCAGCCCCACAGCCACCGTGGGAGCTGGTGCTTGCCCTGGCCACCCACACTTGTGGGGCTTGGCCTGCCTGCAGATGGGGGTGGGGGACCCCAACTGCCTTGGCCCTGCTGGGGGTACCCCCTCCCCATCCTGCCAGACATCCCCAGGGCCAGCAGCTGCACCGGACACATTGCCTGGCCTCTCCTTCCTGTGAGTTATTTCCAGCTGCTGCCTGTGCAGAGGGGTTTCAGGGCTCAGCGCAGGAAGTGAGTGAAGGGAGGAGGAAATGGGGAGAAAAACCCAAACCCCAAAGCTGGTGGTTGGTGCTTTCCCTGCCCAGCTGTCAGGCAGAGCCTTCCTCCCCACAGCCCGTCCCTTTCCCTCCTGGGCACACACAGGGGTGGGGGAACTCTCCCAGAAACATCCCACTGTCTCTCCCGCCTGAACAGGGTCCATGCCCTCTTCCAGGCACTGCATTTCCCTGCATGTCTGACTCCAGGCCCTGGGTGAGGTCACTGAGCAGGCACAGGAGCCTGAGCACCCCCGAGAGCTGCTGCAGCCTCTGGGCACGGGCCGGGGCCAGATCAGGGACTGGATCCGGCTGAAGCCCCTGACGGCTTTTCCCTGCCGTGGCTGCTCTCAGTGCTCCTGTCCACATCTCCCCTACGTTTCGGGAGAAGCTGCCACGGCGCAGCCCTGAGCTGGGCAGGAGGACACAGGGGCTCGGCCGGTTCATGCCCCGGGCGGGGCAGTCGGTGGAGCTGCCCCGTGCCCCATCCTCTGTGAGCGCAGCTGCTCCCGGGCACACCCCGGCCCCCCTGGGACAGCAGCGGCTGCCGGGCCCCGTGCGTTTCGCTGGCGGTGGGGCCGCTCCTGCCCCCGGCACACAGGCCCAGCCGCGATCCAGCTCTGCGGGCTGGCCCTGCCTTCCTCCCGGGCTTTAACTGTGACGATCTTTGCTCCAAACCAAGGGATAGCGGGATGATGGGCTCTTCAGCCCCGCACAGCCGAGCCAGTGCCAGGAAAACCTGCCTGGGCATCCACCTGAGCGCCGAGCCACTGTGGCCCTTGCTTGCCTTGACGGGATGCTGGGTGCTCGGGATGTCCCCGCGAACCCGTGGGCTCAGGCGCTCCCAGCTCTTCGGAGCTGATGGAGACGCCGCAGCCAAAGCCGAGCTCTGCCCTCCTCGGCGGAGCACGAGGAGCAGCAACGGAGGCTGTCGTGTCCTGAGACCATGGGAGGGAACACTGCCTGGGGACGTGCCAGCTGGTCTCGGGTTTGGACAGCGCAGCGACAGCTCGGAGCTGCCGGGCTGGGAAAATCCCCGGGAGGCGAATCCCCCCAGGGCAGGGACGGCCGGGGCTGCGGGAGCACCCAGGGACCCTGGCCCTCGGCCACCCCAGTGCCCGGAGCCGCAGCTGCCTCTCCCTTCTCGGGTCCCGGGGTCACTGCGGGGCTCGGCGGGGACGCCCCCTCTGGCGGACCCCACCGCGGTGCCCGTCGGGGCTGCCCCGAAGAGGGACCCGCTGGAGGGGCGGCACGGCTGGACCCCCCCCGCCTCAAGCCCGGCCGTGCAGGGACCCGCTCGGGTAAACAAGTGAGTAACGGGGCGGGAGCCCAGTCCCGAGACGGACCCAGCCGCGGATGCCGCCGCCGGGGGGGCTTTGGGCGCCGGCACCGGGGGGGTTGCGCCGGAAGGACGCTGTCGGGTCGCCGGGGCGCTGCCCGGGCCGGGGGCGGTGAGGCCGGGGGGCGACGCCCACCTGGAGCCCCGTCCCGAGCGGGGAGGGAGCGGAGAGGGACGGGGCCGGTTCCGGGGGGAGCGGAGAGCCCGGCCCTTCCCCCGCCCCGCCGCGGGGCTGAGCCGAGCCGGGCTGAGCTGAGCCGGGCTGAGCAGAGCCGAGCCGGGTGGGTCCCGCCGGCAGCGAGGTAGGGCTCGGGTCTGCGCGGGGAGGGAGGCGTTGGAGGGGGGCGAGAGATACGCAGCCAAGGGGGCTGTGAAAGACAAAGAGCCCAGAAGGCTGGGATGGACGGACAGAGAGTGGGATGGGCGGACAGACCGCAGGGTTGGGACGAACGGAGGGGCTCTGCGGGGCTCTTGGGGCTGTGTAGGACGGTCGGGGCTCCAGGGGCTCCAGGGCTCCAGGGCTCCCGGGGCCCTCGCGGCCGGCTCAGCAGCCAGGCTCGCACACAACCCCGAGGATCGGGTGCGTTTTGGGGGAGGGGAAGCGGAGACCCCCATGCTGGGGGACGGACACATGGTGTCCTCGCTCCCCCCACTGTCTGTCTGTCCCCGAGACCGAGGGTCCGCGACGGCCATATCTTCGGCTTCCCATCCAAACCAAGATTTGCTTTCGGGGCTCACCCGCCGGGACGAGTCCCCCCCGCCCGCTGCCGCCCACCCCCATGTACCGCTGGCTCCTCTGGGAAGAGCCGGAGAAGGACCAGGAAAGGCTCAGGAAAGGGCCGGGAAAGGAAGGGTCTATTTCGGGCTGTCGGAGTGGGCGGCCCGGCAGCCTTGAAGCCCTCGAGATGCCGCGACGCTACGGGTGGGGACAGCCGCGGGGCAGGGCCCTGGTGCCCCTGGGCTGCCGAGCCCTGGCTTCTGCACTCCAGAGCACCCGGGCTGATCCTCCAGCCACCGCCTGCCCAGCTTGGGGTCCTGGAGATTGGAATGGGGATGGTGCCAGTTGTCTGGAACCCAGTCAGCCCAGAGTTTGGGGACCTCTGCCCTGGGCCACAGCAGGGACAGGAGAGGGCAGTTACCATGCCTGGCAGGGACCATCCTGTGTGTCACTGCTACCTACGGATGTCCTCTGTCCTGGGTGTCCTAGAGGTGTCCCTGCTCCAGGCCAGGCCGACTTCTTCAGCAGCAGGTCCTTGTGATGGTTGTGGGTCCGGGGAGGACCACTGATGCTCTGGCAAGTCCTCATCCCCATGGCCTTTCCTGTCCCAGCTGATGACTTCGACCTGATTTGATGCCCCAGAGCCCCAGCCTGGGGCACAGTGGGTCCCAGTGGGACCACATCCATCCCTGACAGGTGACACAGTGTCCCATGGGACCACCTGCAGCAGGGGCATCAGGCTGCGGAGACAGACGGGATCATGCAGGGAAAGTCATTGTCCTGGAGAGATGCAGCGAGCACAGACTGGCCACGCAAGGCATAGACACAAACACCCTGCAGCATCTTCCGCATAGCTGCCCTGTGGCTAAACACCACGTCCAGTGGCAGAGCCCAGGTCGAGGGTGCACATGGGGTGTGGGGGGAGTCACTGCTGTCTGGTTTTGGGGTCCCTTTGCAGGTGTGTGGTGCCCTCTCCCCTTCCAGCCCCCACCCCAGCCTGACCTTGCAAGCCCTGTACGGGCACCATGCCCAGTCCTGCCTCGGGAGGCAACGGGCTGAGGCAGAAGCTGATAAGGAGCAGCCTCCTGCACTCCCCATCTGCCTTTCCCTCGCTGCCCTCGGGTTTGGCCAGGGCAGGAAGCAGTGCCCAGGAGAGGCAGGGCAGCCTCGGTGCATCTGCAGCAGGACCCAAACCCACAAGTTCAGGCACTGCCAGGAGCCCCATTAGTGCCTGCACCAGCCCCCCACCCCCCCAATGCCAGTGCCTCACAGCCTCCAGCAGAACATTTCAGAGCTAGCTCCTCTTCTCCAGGATTTTACCCCAGCACCCCTTGCCAAACCCTTGCTCGCATGGGATCTCCATTTTGCGGGGTCCAGAACCCCAAACCCGAGCACAGGGGGTCAATGGGGACAGTCCCTGGGCTCAGGATTTCTCTTCTGCAGGACCTGCTGTCCCCACATGTGTCCCCCTGCAGTGGCTGCCCCTGATGGGGGGAAAATGGCAAGTGGGGACCCCAGCCCCCACATGAGCCCCTTCCCGGAGGCACCACTGGTGTGTTCTGGCACAGCAGGGGTTCCCTCGCTCCCAGCCCTGCAGCTGCTAAGTGGCCCCTTGTAAATATTTGATTCCCTCTAAGTGCTGTGCCCGGCCGAGGCAGCTCTGCACAGGGGGGGCCCAGCTGCTCAGCCCCTGAGCCCAGCTCAGAGTCCTCCGAGCCTCCAGGGTCCCTGTCCAGGCCGCAGTGGGCAGTAGATGAGGGTCCAGGCTGTGGTTGTGTCGGGGCAGGAGGTGAAGAGAGGACAGGGAGGGGATGTAGGTAATGGTGGGATTTGGAGCTTCTGGGGCTGGTGCCTCCTTGCCTGGCCAAGGTGCCACCGCAGGGAGACCCTCCCCGCTGAACACTGTGACTGTGAGTCCCCAGGTAACAGAGACAGCAGGGCAGCATTGCCCCATGGGCTCTTGAACCCCAGTGAGCAGAGGGAGCACCCTGGGACAAGGGGAACATGTTTGGGGACAGCACTCTGACAGTGTGGGCAGGTACATGGCAAGGGACAGCTGGAGTGGGACTGGCACACCAGGTACTCGCGTGGCATCGCTGTGGGGCAGGGGTGACTTTGTCACCTCCCAGAGGACGTGGGAAAGGCTGGTGACTCCTCAGGGTCTTAGAATGTCATGCCGAGGCCGCACCACGTGTCTGCAGGGCCGACGCCTCTGGGGTTGACGCGGTCCCTCGGGGAGCAGTGAGAACAAACAGCAGCGAGTTTTCACTCTTGGCTCATGGAAAAAGCCGGGCCCACCCTCGCAGTGATTCATCACCACATTCTGCCAGCCCCCCACACCAGGACAGGAGAGAGACGGGGACGAGCCACCAGCACTATCCCTGGCCCCTTCCCCACTCCCCAGGGCTGCAGGTCCCGTGACACAGCCGGTGACGGGGCACGGGCAGGGCGCTGCCGCACTGGGTGGGTGCCGGCACCCTCAGCCCCATGTGCGGCCGGCGTGAGGCCCCAGAGGATGTCGAAATGCCTGGCCTCATCCCAGCCCGGCCGGGCTGTGGGATCGGCACGTGTCTCGGGTGTGCTCGGTGGCTCCCAGCCCTGCGGCCGCTCTCGCACCAGGGGCCGGACAGGGGTTGGCAGCTGAGGGGTGTCTGGGTGAGGGACACGGCACGGGGCTTGCCTGGGACATGGGGACCCAGAGCCAGGCCAATGATGGACCGATGGCCAGGACTGGCAATGATTAGGGCTGGTGTGAGGTTTAACTTGGGGACAGAGGACAGGGGGCAGTGCCACCCTTCACAAGAGAAGGGCACCACAGTGGGGGCTTTGCAGGGTTGGCGGGTTGGGGCAGAGCTGGGCATCCCACTGGGCATTCTACTGGGGCCACTGGGCTGAGGACTGTGTCAGCCAGGACGGTGGGCTGGGGCAGGTGGTGTGGCAAGAACATCCACAGCCTGAAGAAATGGGTCCTAGGAGGAGAGGAGGGGTCTGGGCCCTGTGGGAGTCTGTGTCCCCAGGTTGTCCAGTCCCCACTGTTGCCGTGTCTCTGTCCTGTCCCACATCATCCCATTTGCAGCCTGGACTAATTAGCAATGGAGGGCCACGTAGGATCAGGAGCTGGACTTGACGAACCTTGTGGGTCCCTTCCAACTCAGGATATTTCATGATTCTGTGATTCCCAGATGCTTCCCAGCCCAAGCAAGGCAGAGTGGCACTGACCGGGCTGTCCACCGCCACAGCCATCCCTGTCACCTGGAACCAGATCCTGGA
>VZTE01002835.1:0-19741 GCA_013397775.1 Eulacestoma nigropectus | reverse complement strand
GTCCCAGGGGGTCCCTGGGCGGGCTGAGGAGAGTCCCAGGGGATCCCTGGGGGGCTGAGGAGAGTCCCGAGGGATCCCCGGGGGCAGAGGAGGGTCCTGAGGGACCCTTGGTTCCCTTCCGAGAGGGAGGCCATGCCTTATCCCATCCTTGTGAGGGGCGGGGGTGTTCCGAGCTGTCCCGAGGTGCGGCTCTCGGGCTTTTCCCGATGGAATGTCTCCTCGGTGTCCCGATGGAATTTCCCCGTGCTCCCTCCTGGCTGCTCGGGGGGAGGGCGGTCCCTCCCCGGTGGGATTGGGCCAAGGCTGGGAGAGGCAGCTCTCATCCCGCGGGTCCAGGCAGCGAAGGGAGGGAATGCTGGGGCTGGAATGAAATTCCCGGTCAGGGAATGGGGGGAAAACGGCTCCAGGTGTCCGTGCATTTGGGAGCAGCGGAGGTGGGAGATCCTGGCGGGATTCAGTGCATGGGAACAGGAACTGTCTATTCGCTGCCTTTTGGCTTTTTCTCAGGATCTGGGAAGAGCTGGATGGAGGATTTCCCTTTAGGAAGGGTGGCAGATTCCCTTCAGTGGAGTTTTGCTGTGTTTGATCTGTGTTCTGGAGTTCTTGGAAGTGGTGATGGGAGCTCAGAGGGGGCACAAACTGCCCTCCCTGAAGGCTGGGGGAGCAGATTGAGATGAGATACTGGGAAGAAATTGGATACTGGGGAGAAATCCCTCCTTGTGAGGGTGGGGAGGCCCTGGCACAGGGTGCCCAGAGAAGCTGTGGCTGCCCCATCCCTGGAAGTGTCCAAGGCAAGGTTGGACAGGGCTTGGAGCAGCCTGGGGTACTGGGAGGTGTCCCTGCCCATGGCAGGGGATGGACTGGGATGAGCTTCCAACCCAAACCAGTCTGGGATTCTGGAATTCTGTTCAAATCCTCACATTTTATAAGCACCACTCAGGACTGATGAACCATCTGCTCATGCTGGTCTCTCTTTTCAAGGTCTGGGTGTATATTTTTGGTTATCCTGATTTTTCTATCTGAGAGGAGACAGATGGAGTCTGTGAGGATCCGAACAGCAGCGCTGAGTGGGTCCTGTTAGAGCAGGGTGTGTTAAGGAACCATCCTGCTCCAGGAATCCTTTTTCTTTCCCATTTAGCCCCTTTTCATCGCTCCCTGGCGGAGCTGCTCCGAGCTTTGTACTCGGTGTGTCCATGGAAAAGCTCTTGGCTGTGTGTCAGGAGAATCCTTTGTTCTCCAGGTGTTTGTTTTGGTGTTAATAAGCAACACTTGCACATTCCCTGGAATAATTCTTTCCTCATGTTTTTGTATGGCGTTTTTTCCAAAGCACTGAAGGCTTTGAGGACGAGATTGGTCTTATCAGCAAACATGGGATGGGGGGAGTATCCCGAAAATTGTACAATCATCAGTTGGAATGTGTTAAAAACCAGGTGAGGCTTTAGAACTCAGAGCAGCAGCTGATTTTGGGTCACTGCTGGCTTTGGATGGCAGGAAAATTCCTGCATTTCCTGGTGTGTCTTCAGGTGAGGAGCTTTTTAGGAGTAATTGGAATGTGGATCTGGACCTACCTCTGGATCTACCTGATCCCAGGTCAGGTCTGCACCTGGTTGTCGCTTGCAAATCTCTCTCTCTCAGATATTTCCTGGTTTTAAAACTGAGTGTGGTGATTCCTGGGAATACCAGGGAATGCTGGAATCTCTCCACACACATCGTTCTTGATGTGCAGGTAAAGCAGAACAGGGAATTCCCAGGAGAAATTATCTGCAGTGGGAACATCCTTTCAATGAGGCACTAGAAGCCGATGGAAAAGTCCATGGGGATTTTTCCATTGTTTGAGGAAGGGTTTTTTATCCCATATAAAATTGTCTGGATCTGCAGGGTCTCCTGTCATTCCCTGAGTGGTTTCTGCCCCTCTCAGAGAGGAGTGGTGAAAAAAGAATGGATTTTTCCTGAAGTTTGGCGTCCACACATCCTTCCCAGCTCCGCTAAAAGAGCTGCCCCAGTTTGAGATCTGCAGAGTTGTGATGAGCAAGGAAAGGGCTGTGCCTGTGGGGAGGGAGCTGGATCCTTCCCAGCTGGGGTGTGGGGAGGCAGGGATGGACCCAGAGCTGGGAGAGGAGAGGGAGAAGAAGGCTAATATGGTGAAATTTGGGAGTGGAGAAGAAGTGAAATTACGGCCCAAATCAGGAGATTTGGGAGAGGAATCAAATACACGTGAAAATCAGGAGGTATGTGGGAGAGGAGAGGAAGTAAAATACACCTGAAATCAGGAGGTTTAGGGAGAGAAGAGAGAGAGGAAGGTAAGGACACTGAAAATTGGGAAATTTGGGAAGAAAAGAGGAAGTAAAATACAGTCAAAATGAGAAGATCTGGGAGAGGAGAGCAAGAGTAAGGCAAATATACCCAAAACTGGGAGATTTGGTGGAAGAGAGGAAAGAAAATACAGCTACATTTGGGAGATTCAGGAAAAGAGAGGAAAAGGAAGTAAAGTACACCTGAAATCAGGACATTTGGGAAGAGAAGAGGAAGGCAAATACAGCCAGAATTGGAAGACATGAGGAGAGGAGAGGAAAGGAAGTCAAAAACCCCAAAAATCAGGAGATTTGGGAGAGGACAGGAAGTCAGAAATCCCCAAATCAGGGTTTGGGTGTGTTTTCCTTCCTCTCCTCCATAACCCTTATCTTGTTCCCTTCTCCCAGGGGCTTTGGCTTGATTTTTTCAGCACCTTCCACCTGGGAGGGGGTTCAGATGCTGAAGGAAGTGGCCCCAGCACCTGGATAACTGCAGGATTGCTGGGGTAATGTTAATCCTGGAGCTGTTCCTGGCAGCTTCTCCGCAGGGATTTCAAGTCCTTTCCTTTCACAACTCCAAAGTTTGGTGAGCAATTCCAAGTTTTGGGGATATTTTACAAAACAGATGAAACCTGAGTGTCGAATAATGACTGACCCTGGTTGTTAGAGCCCTGTGGGATGTAATTATTGTTCCATGCTGGAATGGCTCCGGCAGCTCCGCTGGCATTGGCACTGGCATGGTTGGAGTGACAGCAACCATGGGTTCACTCTCTGGAACAGCAGCCGAAGCTCCTGGGAGGCTGGGAATGGCTCGGGAGGCTGGGAACAAGCTGGGAATGGCCCAGGAGCCCTCACTCCCATTTCTCTCCTCCCGTTTGCCCCCAGGAAAAGGCTCCTCGGCAGGCACATCCATGGTTCTGCTGATGGGGAAACCTGGCAGATTTTTCCAGCTGGGATGGGCAGCCAGATGGAGGAGGGTGCTGGAGCTCTTCCTGGCTGGGTTAGGAGCTAACCCAGATCCTTTGCTCCACTTCCAGTGCCTTTCCAAGGTCTGGCATGTCGTTCTGGGCCGTGTCTCAGGGGTTTGTGTGACCCCAAGTGGTAAAGCTGGATTCCAGAGTTACCCCATTCCCAAATCCCTGTGTAAATGGCATTTTTGTGGCTCTGGCTCTGTGGATGCACCAACATTGAACTGTTTTTGCCCAAAACACCCTGGTTTTTGCTCGAAACACCCAGCCTGGACAGCTTCCCTGGGTTTGGATACTCCGTAATTACGTTGAAGTGGTGCTGCTAATTAATGCAAAAACAATTAAAAGCATAAGTTTGTTTTAAAATAACCTTAATTTGCATAATTCACTCTCCTCCACTGCTCCAGGAGCCCTCTGCTTTTTCCTGACACTGATTTTTCCAACCTTCTTTCTTTCCTGAATTCCCCAAAGCCTCCTCAGCACTGTTTTGGTTGTGCTTTGGTTTAAGGTGGGAAAGTGTTTTCTGAGGATACAAATCCAGGCCGTGGTGCTGCAGTTAATGATATCATTGACTGAAGTGGCTTTTCTCGAAGCACAGCAGCTGTGCTTTGGATCCCTGTTCCAGAGGATCCATGTGGGGGTTAGACCTGGCTGCTCCTCAGCTCTGGAGCTGCTGAATGCCCTTGGAATGGTGATAGGGAGCTCAGTGATGGGGTGTTGGTCTCCAGATGCTGTCCCAGCAGTGGCTGCTGCTCCGAGTGTCCTTCCTTGTGGGATCTGATGGAGGAATGCTGCTGGGGAAGCTGCAGGGAGCTGTTGTTTCTCTGATCTTGTGGGTGTCTGAGTCTCCTGGAGGTTCCTGGTGCCTCGTGGCCGTGGGAAGATTCTCCTCACACAGTTCACAAGGACCTGGCTCAGGCCAAATTGCACCAGGGAATTGTTTAGGTTGGATATCAGGGAAAATTTCTTCATGGCAAAGGTTGTCCAGCCCTGGCATGGACTGCCCAGGGCAGTGGTGGGGTCTTCATCCCTGGAAATGTTCAAAAAACATGTGGACGTGGCACTTGGGACATGGATTAGGGGTGGGTACGGCAGTGCTGGGATACAGTTTGGACTCAATCTCAGAGGGCTTTTCCAACCTTAACAATCCAGGATTGTCATTACTTTGAGAGCAGGTCAGATCTCTTTGAAGACAGCTCTTCTCTGGGCTTTGAGCTCCTGGACGCTGCACTGGAGGCTGGAATTTCCCTGTCCTCAGGTGTTGGAGCTGCAGCTTCCACCCATGTTTTCCCACCTTTCCAGTGGGTCTCTGTGCACCTTCCCCTTGATTTTTTGTTCTGCCCATTTGCCACCAAAACCAGATGCAGGGCAGGCAAAATGCTCCTTATCTCCAGAGTGCCTGAACTCCTCGAGTTTTTCAGGAATCAGCCGTGATTTATTTAATCTCCTGGAAAAGAGATTTTGTTCCACCAAACGCCCTCTTTTCTGCACAATGCCGTTTTCCAGCGGTGGGATGGGAATTCTTCTGTCCCGTGTTGTGTGTACATCACGTGCTCGTGTCAGAACACATGGGTGAGTGTCCGTGCCCAGCACTGGGATTTGGGGATGGACAATTTCCAGCAGATAGCTTGGTTGAGGAATTGCCATTCCATCCATCCTCCAAGAGCCCTCTGGATATGGTTCAAGGTTCATTAAATTCTGAGGCAGAGCATTGAAATAACTTTTCTCGGAAGAGCGGAGGGAGCTGTAAAGAGGAATTTTTTAATTAGATCCTGGATCTAATCTTCTGGAAGTTTGGAGTGAGTGAGCAGAGCTGTGCCCACTCCTCCTGGGATGCATCAGGCACTTGTTCCCTGCAGAGGTGGGATTGAAAAATGGTCTTTTAATGACTTAAATGGGGTTTGGAGCTGAAATGAGGGACAGATGCCGATTATTTTTCCAGCACGCTCTTTGTGGTGATCCCTGTGCTGTCTCCTTTGTTCCTGGGGATCCGATGCCTGGCTCTTGTTTCATGTTTTCCCAGTTGGTGTTTGGTCACTTCAGCGCCTCCTTTAACCTTCTCTGGTTACCGGGGTGGTGCTGCCTGGGTCAGCTTTAGAAACAAACACTGGGAATGCTGGCACACAGGGTTGGCCTCCCGGAGCTCGGTGGTTTGGGGTCTCCGTCCCCCACAAGCTGCTGGTGTTTGGGGAATGAGCTTATCCCTCAGCAGGAGCTGCCAGGCAGGGAGAGCCCGGCTGCATGTTTGGAACAGCTCAGCATTGTTGTCCCTGCAGGAAATTCAGTGGATGTTTGACTTTTAAAAACGGGCCCAGCACAAGATGACACTTGATAACCAGGAAAACTAAGAAATATCTTTTCCAAGCCCGGCTCTTCCCACTGTTCCCGCTCTTTCCAAGTTATCTGTTGCTTTGTCAGCTAACTCCCGTTTTACAGGCCTTGCTTGGCTGTTTCTCTGCTGTCGCCACCCAGGCTTGGATCCAAAGACACCAGACCTGGCCTTTTTATCCCGTATCTCTGAGCACATCCATTTATCATGAAATCCTGAATCTCAGTGAGTTGGAAGGGACCTTAAAGCTCATCTCATTCCGTGGGCAGGGACACCTTCCACTTGCCCAGGCTGCTCCAAGCCCCGTCCAGCCTGGCCTTGGACACTTCCAGGGAGGGGGCAGCCACAGCTTCTCTGGGCACCCTGTGCCAGGGCCTCCCCACCCTCACAGGGAAGAATTTCTTCCCAGTATCCCATCTAACCCTGCCCTCTGGCAGTGGGAAGCCATTCCCTCTTGTCTTTTCACTCCAACGCTTTTCTAAAGTCCCTCTCCAGCTCTCGTGGAGCCCCTTTAGGCCCTGGAAAGGGCTCTAAGGTCTTCATCCCTGGGAGTGTTCCTGGCCAGGTGGACGGGGCTTGGAGCAACCTGGTCTAGTGGGAGGTGTCCCTGCCCATGGCAGGGGGTGGGATGGGAAGAGCTTTACAGCCGCCCCCCAACCCAAACCATTCCATGATTCTATAATCCCCTGAGCGTGTGGATGAGGAGCTGTGGGGATCAGGGGGTGCCCAGGAGGCCGGAGATGGTGGTTTGATGTTTAGCCAAGAGCCACACAAGGCCTCTCCATGGGGGTCTCCAGCCACGCTGCTCGACAACAGCCATAATTCCTTCAAAACACTCCTGGGGGAGATCAAAGAGCTGGAAAAACAAATTCAAATCTGAGGTCTGGGCTGGATCTGTGCTCATAGAATCCCAGGACGATTTGGGCTGGGAGTGATTTTAAAGCTTATCCCGTTCCATCCCCTGCCGTGGGCACAGGCACCTTCCACAGTTGCTCCAAGCCCCATCCAGCCTGGCCTGAAACACTTTAGGGATGCAGCAGAGGTTGCTGTTCGTTTGTGGCTATTTCAGCAGCTCCTCAGAGAATTTCTCAGAACCTCAGTGGTCACTCAGGTCTGGGTGTAGGGGACAGGCGCAGGTTCCTCCAGCCTGATGTTTCCCAGGAATGGTGCAGAATTCCTGGAGATATTTCAACCTTCTGAATGGTCATGGGATGTTTCTAAGCTTTAAAGTAATTGTTACATGGTCAAAACCTTTAATTAAAACAGGGTTGGGGCTCCAACAGTTCCAAGGCAAAAAGGAAAACCCCTTCTGGAGCCAGGCTGGGAGAGCTGGGAATGCTCAGCCTGGAGAAGAGAAGGCTCCAGGGAGATCTTAGAGCCCCTTCCAGGGCCTAAAGGGGCTCCAAGAGAGCTGGAGAGGACTTTGGACAAGGACCTGGAGTGCCAGGACAAGGGGGAATGGCTTCCCACTGCCAGAGGGCAGGGTTAGATGGGATAATGGGAAGGAATCCTTCCCTGTGAGGGTGGGGAGGCCCTGGCACAGGGTGCCCAGAGCAGCTGTGGCTGCCCCTGGATCCCTGGAAGTGTCCAAGGCCAGGCTGGATGGGGCTTGGAGCCACCTGGGATAGTGGAAGGTGTCCCTGCCCATGGCAGGGGGGGTGGAATGGGATGGGCTTTAAGGTCCTTTCCAACTCAAACCCATCTGGGATCCTTTCTATGATTCTAAATCTTCCATTGGAGCTGCTGCTCTTCCTGTGCATCTTCCAGGTACCTTTTGGTGGGAAAAGCCATGTCAGCTTCAGCCCATGTGCTCCAGCAGGCCCAGCAGTGCTTGGAATTTCACTGCAGTGATCCCGGGGCTTGTGTTGCTTCTGTTTCCAATGTGCCACTCGTTACCCAAGCCTCCATTTCTATTTCCTCCAGAGGCAGTGGCAGCCTCACGTGGTTTATCCTGTGCCATTGGCTCCTGTTCCCTCTGCAGTGAGGCTGGAGCCAGCCCATGTGCTGTGTTTTATTTGAATATATTGTTTTTCCCATCATTCTTGTGGAATTAGAAGTGTCAGCCTAATCTCTCCTGGTTCCTGTTGACTTTTCCAACCACAGCTGGGTTTTTCAAGCTTGGTGGTACAACATTGCTGCTCCTTTCTCCAGTGTTTTTCCCTTTCTCCTGATTCCCAGTGCAGTTCTCTTGCTGCATGTGATTCTGTGCTATCCAAGAGTTTTCTAGGTGTCCACTGAAATAAAATCCCTCGACAAGGGAATATGGGATCTGTGTTATCAGGGATGGCAGCTCTAGGAAGGTCAGAATGCTGGGATATGCATTCCACACAGTGAGGCTGGAAGGAGGGAAGTGACAAAGAGGATGAGGATTTGATAGTTCAGCTTTCCCCAACTGTGGCTGCACAGGTCCACAGGATGCCAGAGGCTGTTGGGGAGATATTCCACATGGAATACAAATCAGGAATGCAGTGCTGTGGAAAACTAAGGAGGGTGTTGGTGGATGAGGGGAGGTGTCCATGTTCCTTGTGGGGTGGGATGTGGGATGAGTGTTAAATAAAGGAAACATCTCTTTATCAGGGAGATATCCATTGGGATTTAGGATGATTTGAGCAGCTTCTGCTCCATGCTTCCAGTGGCTCTAAAGCCATTAGATGATTTTGGACCTGGATTCCTCCCAACTTGGTCGTGCTGTTGTTTTGGCCCCTTTCAGCCTGTGTGAGGGGAGCTGGTTCCCTTTGGGATTTGGGAGCTGTAACCGCAGCCAGATGATCCGGCATTGTTTCCAACCTGCTCCTCATATGGAGGGTTCTGTCACACTCCCTGGTCTGTAACTCACCCCTGGAGCTTCATGTGAACACCTGGGGTTATTCCCGAGCTGTTTAACAGGGGATGTTGGAATTGCTTAGAAATACCCCTGGATTTGGGAGCTCACAAAGGGTTGCAGCGCCTCAGGAATGGGCTCGTGGAGTTCCTGCCAAATCCCTGCAGAGTTTCTGCACTGACTGTTGCTGGAGGTCCAAGCCACACACCCATGTCAGGCCCTTCAGTTTTATCTTCCTTACTTGTACTTTAATGGATTTTCCGGGTGCATCCCTGTTCCGTCCCTGGAAGGATTTGTTTCGGCAGTGACCTGGTTTCTCTTCAGAAACTTGCAGATGTTCCAGGTCTTTTCCTCTTAATTGTGTGTATGGAACTCCTTTCCTGAAGTACAGTTTAATGCAGTTTTGATACCACTTCAGGGAAAAAAGCACTGAAAATAGAATTTTTAGGACCTTCTGGAGTAGGAAACTGGATGCTCATGTCTGGAAGGTGTAGGGAGTCTGACCTACCTCCTTGGAGAATTTTTAAAGCAGAAATCTAGGGTTGTGTGGAATTCCTCCCTTGGAATTCCCAGTCCAAGCTGTGTTTTGTTGCTCTCTTCCCTGTAATCTCCAGCGCGTGGCCATGCCAAATTGCTTGGCTTCCCATCGCCTGCTCCAGGAAATCCTCCAGCTTCCTTGGGGGAAGTGGTTGGATGATAATTTCCCCCCTTTGTACCCTTTGCTTTCCCAGGCCCAGCACTGATACAGCTGGAAAGCTGCTCCAATTCTCTCCTGCTCCGGAGGGAGAAAGGATCTGGCTGTAGGAACTTGCACAGGGATTGCCGCCCTTGGAGACAGAATTCCAGCACTTAGGTGCTGAGCTTTTCCCTAAGCACTTGGGGTGTTACTGGGATGGTTTGGGATGTTACTGGGATGTCACTGGGGTGGTCTGGGGCGTTACTGAAATGCACTGGGTGAGGTGTGGGGGTTTTCAGGAGCTGGGATGCCTCCTGGCTCCATCTGGTTTCCAGAGGGAATAGTTGAACGCTTGTGGAAGGACGCGTTGAGGACAGGGACATGGTGGAATTCTTGCCCAGTGTGTCCATGGAGTGGGACAATCCCTGTAACAGACGAGCTGCTCTTTGTGTCCGGGGTGGGATAAAGAGGTTCCTTGCTGCTATTTTGGGAAGAGGGAAGTTAAGGCTTCTGAAGCAGTTTTTCCTGGGGTTACGCCATTCACACTGAGGTCAGCCCTGGTTTCTTGTGGCAGGACGTGATCCCTGTCTGGCTGTGCTAATGGGAGCAGAAGAGAAGGGTTTGCTTTTCCTTTGGCAGGCAGAAATGTCCCAGGAACACCCTGCTTTCCATGGGTTCAAATCCACTCTCACGTCTCATGATCTTTGAGGTCTTCCTGGCTCCCCATCTAGTCCCTGCCTAAGATCCCAGAGTCAGAGGCTTTGCCTGAGGAATCTGTAAGAATTCCAGTGTAACTCTATCCACTGTTGATGTGAATTTCTAGTGTGGAGCATCAGTTTGCTGTGGGTTGAGGCAGTGTTTCAGTAGCATTTAAATTCCCATTTTTTATTCCCCTACTGGAGGATTCAGCCACACTGGATGGAAACACCTCACATGAGAGTCCCCAGAGCTGGGAACAAAGGGTGCAGGATAAAAGCTGCCGAGTTGGTCCAATATGGATCTCTTCATGCAAACTCTTTCCAGTGGGTTGGAAAAAGGGGAATAGCAGCTTGTCCAATGTGAACGTCTGCAAGTGTTTAGAGAAGCATCAAAGGGCAGAAGTGAGACCCAGAGATGTTGAAATTAGGTCCAGAAAGGAAGAGTAAAATGGGAATGATTGGCTGGAGTGGAGTGAGAGAACCTTCCAGTCATCCCATTCCACCCTCCCTGCCATGGCAGGGACACCTTCCGTTATCCCAGGTTGCTCCAAGCCCCATCCAGCCTGGCCTTGGACACTTCCAGGGATCCAGGGGCAGCCACAGCTGCTCTGGGCACCCTGTGCCAGGGCCTCCCCACCCTCACAGGGAACAATTCTTTCCCAATATCCCATCTCTCCCTGCCCTCTGGCAGTGGGAAGCCATTCCCCCTCATCCTGGCACTCCAGGTCCTTGTCCGAAGTCCCTCTCCAGCTCTCCTGGAGCCCCTTTAGGCCCTGGAAGGGGCTCTAAGATCTCCCCAGAGCCTTCTCTTCTCCAGGCTGGACACCACCAGCTCTCCCAGCCTGGCTCCAGAACAGAGGGGCTCCAGAATCATGGAATCCCAGGATTGTTTGGGTGAGAAGGGACCTTAAAGCTCATCTCACCCCCTGCCATGGGCAGAGACACCTTCCACTAAACCAGGTTGCTTTCAGGAATGGGGCAGCCACAGCTTCTCTGGGAAACCTGTGCCTGTCTCACCACCCTCACAGAATTTCTTCCCAATACCCCATCTAATCCTCCTTTTGTCAGTGGGAAGCTGTTCCTCTGTGTCAGACTAGACATGGGCAGTGTTAATCCCTATTTTTCCTTGGCATTGCCCATCTCCTGGGCCATCCCAGCAGGAGCTCCAGCCTTCAATTCCAGAGCTGCAGCTGGAGGGGAGATGTTTTTCAGCGAGTGTTAATGAGGTACTTGTCTGGGTGGCTCTTGCCTGAGAGAGAGAGAGAACCTGGAACAACAGGAAAAACTTCTTTAGGAATAACAACTCACTGCTTGGCCATGGCTGAGGAGCCAGTTTGGGGTTCTGTGTTGCTGAGGAGACAGTTCAGAGGATGTGGGTTCCTACTTTCTCCCTCTGCTCATCCTTTTGAAGTAAGGTGAGAGTAACCTTGGAGAGGGGAATTCCTGCTCTACCCAGCAGTGTTTGGGGTTGAGGGGGGAAAAGAAGGGGTTAAAGGAATCTGGCTGGAATTAGTGTTGTATTGGCAGGGTTGGATCTGATGGGGTTGGTGACAGGTAGAACAGCCTGGCTGCGGTGGGAGATTATTTTGGGATAATCTAAGGAGGAAATGACAGTGAGCGTGATGCTAAGTAGGCAAAATTAAAGAGGTCATGTCGAAAATCCCTTCTCAGGGGCTGTCTGGGGACACCGGAGATCTGAAATCGCAGGGAACGGGAAGGGTGGCCGTGGGAAATAAAAATGAGGATTTGTGTCCTCCCAGAGTGGAAGTGCTGAGTCCACAGAGTGTTAATGTTTTCACACCTGACCACAAACACTGCGCTGCTCTGGGAGAGCTGGGAATGTTCAGCCTGGAGAAGGGAAGGATCCAGGGGAACCTGAGATCTAAAGGGGCTTCACGAGAGCTGGAGAGGAACTTTGGACGAGGGCCTGGAGGGACAGGACAAGGGGGAATGGCTTCCCACTGTCAAAGGGCAGGGAGAGATGGGATATTGGGAAGGAATCCTTCCCTGTGAGGGTGGGGAGGCCCTGGCACAGGGTGCCCAGAGCAGCTGTGGCTGCCCCATCCCTGGAAGTGTTCAGGGCCAGGCTGGACGAGGCTTGGAGCAACCTGGGCTAGTGGAAGGTGTCCCTGCCTATGGCAGGGGGGGAACAGGATGGGGTTTAAGGTCCCTCCCCACCCAAACCAGTCTGGAATTCTATAGGTGTTTTATTCCATCTGGGCTCACCTGAGTCATCTGTCCAAATCCAAGCAGGTCCAGCATCATCCCTTGCCTACAGCCAGCCCAGCTGGGCAGCTCAGGGAGTCTTGAGGCCGAGGAGCCCTCAGGCAGTGGCAGAGCCAGCTCCGTGGTGCTGAGCTGCTGCTGCCACACGAGGTGAAGTCCTGGAATTCTGCTGACTTCAGGGACACCGTGCCTGCCTTTGGCACGCTCCTGGCTGGGACAGGCATGTGGGCAGCTCTGCTTGGCTCCACAAACCAGGATAACTGATGGCTTGGAATCCCAGGTGTCTGCTGCCCTGAGCCATACTGGAGGGACTTGCTTTGGGAGTGCTCTGGGATCTGGGACAAAAAAATAATTAAAACAGGGAACTTGCTGAGTTTTTGCAGTCAGGAGTAACTGACCCTCCTTCAAGGGATAACTGACCCTCCTTCAAGGGATAACTGACCCTCCTTCAAGGGATAACTGACCCTTCTTCAAGGGATAACTGACCTCCCTCTAGGGATTACTGGCACCCCCCAGGGATAGCTGACCCCCCCTGGGATAACTGGTCCCCCCAGCTCTGCAGAGGTTTCGAAGCCAGGTATTCTTGACATTCCTTGATGGAAGGCTGTTGGGATGCAGATGTGCCTGCAGCTCTGAGATTTCACCTGGAAATCATCCCGTGCCAGAGGGTCACTTCCCACCTGGTTGTTTAAGGCCTTTCCTGTCCAGCTCGGTAGCGATGGGAGCATCTGGTGGTGCTGATGCACTTTGGCTGTCTTGGCCTGGAGTGAGGGATGGGAGCTGCTCTGTTGGATAAATCCTCAGCCCAGTTCTTCAGACCTGCCTCCCACTTGGCTGCCCTTGTTGACCTCTGGAAATTGAGAAATTCCAGGGGTTTTTAGCAGATGAACTCATGGTGACTGTTGGCATCTGTAAATAAAATCCGGGAAGGATGTGCCAGGACAGTACGGTGGAACTCTACTCCCAGCGGCAATGCACAAGGAATATCCTACTCCAGACCCCATCAACTTCTCTGTGGGACTGGAAAAAGCACATCTCGCTTTTCCTTTCAGTTTCATACGCTTAACTGGATGGTTTTTGTGCTTTTCAGGTGCTGGAGAGTCTGGGAAGAGCACCATTGTGAAGCAGATGAAGTAAGTGAGTGCAGGCTGGAACCTTTTTGTGTGAGATGGGATAAGAAATGTGCGGTGCCCTTCTGGTTTGGCTTGGGAATAATAACCTGGTTTCCTTCCAGGATTATCCATGAGGATGGCTACTCAGAGGAGGAATGCAAACAGTATAAAGTGGTTGTGTACAGCAACACCATCCAGTCCATCATCGCCATCATCAGAGCCATGGGGAGGCTAAAGATAGACTTTGGGGAAGTTGCCAGAGCAGTGAGTATTCCATTTATTTCCTTCGTCTGAACCGTGTTAATGAACCCTGGAATTTCAGTCCGGGGCAGAATATGTTTGTTACAAGATAAAGCAGCAAAAGACTTGTCATAGCTTTAGTGTATTGTCAGTACAAAACATCAATATTTCACTGAGGTTCTGGGTAAGAACCTTTAGTAGTTTGAATGCTCAAAAAATTTAAAAAATTCCTAAAATCTTTCCCTAAATTATTGGAATTTTTGGGAATTTTGAGTTTGAAATTTTGGGAAGTGAGAGGCCCTGCTTTTCCTCTCCCCTCTAGCTCTGCTCATTCCCTGGCCTGTTTCTTGCATTTATGTCCAGCACTTTGAGCTGAAAGTCAGAAAGCCTTGATCCTTGTGGTGGTGGGAAAGGCACAGAGTGGGAACTGGGGACTCCTGGAAATGTGCAGGAGAAGGGAATTGTGTCAGCACAGGGCTGCACTGTGACTGTTCCGCCTTGTGCCACAGTTGATCCAGCCCCAGACAGTTCGAATTTATGGTATTTATTTTGGATTTATGATTCCAAGTCCTGGCCAAAGGGCACATCTGCACTCGCATGTTCACCCAGGCTGTTGTTCAGCTGCTGCTCCAAATCCTTCTGGAGTTCTTTTCCACCTTTCCTGGTGCTTGTGGAAGCTAGTTTGGGATCTTGGAGCTGGAACGGGGAAGATGCTGAATCCAAGTCCTTTCTCAGTTTCCTGCCCATGCTGAGGTGGCTTCACAAGAGCTGAATGCCATGAATTTTCGCCATCCTGAAGGGCAAAAACCTTGCCATGCTTTCCCAGGAAAAGGCCGAGGATAACCAAAATGCATCAAACCATGGAGTGACCTACAGAGATCCAGAACTGGGGTCCCTCTGTGTTTTGGCTGGTAACACCTCAATAAAGTGGATTTGGGATCAGCACCCTGAGCTTGGCACATGCCCAGGGGGGTTTGGGGTTCAGGGGAGAGGAGCCAGTGTTAGGAGGAGAATCCTGGGATAGTGGAAGATCTCTCACTGCTCCCAGAAGGACCTGACAGGTCTGATCAGGGTAGGAATAAAAGCAGAGGGGGCTATAGGGCAGCCCTGTCCTAATCCACTGGATAACTTGGACAAGAGCGAGGTCCTGCTCTGGCTTCTGAGGGGGATTTTTCATGCTCAGATCCCGATCAGTCCATCCCATCTCCTGATGAAATGTTTTATTAAGGAATCAGTCTCCCTCACTTCCGACAGCTGTAGCAGCAAAAGGCAAATCCTCAAAGCTTTGATCCCATCATCTCTCAGAACTCACTTTTTTTCTCTTTTCCCTGTGCTGTGCCACACCAGCAGAGGTTTTCCAGGTAAAACCTCTAGTTCAGTTCATTGGTCTGAAGGTAGCACATCAGCATTCCCACCTTTTCTCTGAAACATTGCACCAAATTACTGAAATCCCATGGTTTTGATGGGAATGGTGCCTTCGGAGCTGTGATCCCATGGAAGCACTGTGGCCATCCCTTATCAGGGCATCTTACCCCACAGCCTGGAGCTTCTTCCCCAGAAATTCCCTTTCTGTGGCTGCAGGAGGTAAACAACTCCATGACTTTTGGGAGAAAACTGGATGGACTGGACTGAGATTAATTAGAGCAGTGATTAATTAGATCCCGAGATGTTGATCCTTGTTGTTGCTGGGGGAGGTCTCCGTGGATGGACATCCCAAATGATGTGTTCCCTGTCCTGCAGGACGATGCCCGGCAGCTGTTCGTGCTGGCAGGGAGCGCGGAGGAGGGAATGATGACGGCTGAGCTGGCTGGAGTCATCAAACGGCTCTGGAGAGACCCTGGAGTGCAGGCCTGCTTCAGCAGATCCAGGGAATACCAGCTGAACGATTCCGCGTCCTAGTAAGGAACCATTACCAGCTCCTGGGCTCTTCCCAGCTCCCAGGATGGTCCAGAAGGGGCCGGTGTGGCTGGAGCGGGGTGGGAATGGGTGGGAAGGTCCTGTCTGACACTGGTCTGACTGGGTGACGCTGGGCTGGGCTCACAGGGGGATGTGGTGCTGTTTGTCTTCCCTCTATGGAGCATTGGGGAAAACCCCACATTCCTTGTTTTGTGCCTTGGTGAATTTAATCCTGGAGTGGTTTGGGTTGGAAGGGCCCTTAGAGATCTCATTCTACCCCCTGCCATGGGCAGGGACACCTTCCACTGTCCCGGGTTGCTCCAAGCCCTGTCCAGCCCGGCCTTGGACACTTCCAGGGATCCAGGGGCAGCCACAGCTTCTCTGGGCACCCTGTGCCAGGGCCTCCCCACCCTCACAGGGAGGGATTTCATCTAATTTTGCAAAATATGATTTTTGACAAATTTGCTGGTTTCATGGAAAAAACTTGGCATCTTGTGTTAAGGTGCACATGAGCTCAGGTGTGCCCAGGGGGGCAGGAGGCCAAAGGCACCTGGCTTGGATCAGGAACTGTGTCCAGCAGGACCATCCAGTGCCCATCCCCTGTACTGGGNAGCAGCTGAGGGAGCTGGGAAAGGGGCTCAGCCTGGAGAAAAGGAGGCTCAGGGGGGACCCGGTGGCTCTGCAAAACTCCCTGACAGGAGGGGGCAGCCGGGGGGGGGTCGGGCTCTGCTCCCAGGGAACAGGGACAGGAGGAGAGGGAACGGCCTCAGGCTGGGCCAGGGGAGGCTCAGGTTGGACACCAGGAGGAATTTCTGCATGGAAAGGGTGCTCAGGCTTGGAATGGGCTGCCCAGGGAGGTTTGGAGTCCCCATCCCTGGAGGTGTTCATGAACAACTGGATGTGGCACTCAGTGCTCTGTTCTGGTCTGGTGACAAGGTCAGTGGTTGGACTCCATGATCATGGAGGTCTTTTCCAAGCTCAGTGATTCTGGGATTCTGTGGAAGTGGCAGGAGCTTGGCTGTGTCACCTCCATTGTCCCTGCACAGGGGAGCAACACTCCTAAAACTTAAACCGCCCCTTTCCTGACATTGAGCAATTTCCAAAATGGGATCCCCTCACCTGGCAGGTCAATATTCCCAGTTTTCTCCTTACAGCTTTCCCTTTCCTCCTGTCCCTGTGCCTGGCACCTCACAGGCATTGCTGCCTCTAAACTGTCCTGATTCTAAAATCTTCTTTTCCTGGTCCTAAAATCACCACAGCTGCAGAACAACTGGAAGGTTCCGAGTAGATAAACAGGCTGCTAATGGAATTTTTGATGAAATGCCTGATCTTTTTCCAAGGGCAGGTTAGTGCAGGAAGGGGAAACTGTTCCTTTAATGAACAGAACAGTTGTTGTGGTTTTTTCCTCTTTTTTTTTTCTTTTTAAACTCACATTGTTGATCTCTCTACAACACATATTTGACACTCTGAAAGGTGATTTTGGGGTTCAGCATTTCCAGCTGAAAATTCATGTCAATTTAAGCTTTAAACCTTGGAAAAATGAGTTGGGAAGAGCTTTGTGGAAAAGCTTTAGCTCACTGCCTGCAGGGTTTTGCTGTTCAGAGCCTATTTGAGCTTGAAAATAAGGCAGAATCCTTCTAAATTTGCAGCACCTTGGCAGGGGTTTGGATCAAGGGAAGGGCTGACAGGAGATTTCTTGGATTTGTGCATGCCTTTGCAGCAGGAAAGGAGGAAATTCAGGTTCCAAGGGAGGAACGAGATTGATGAGGGGGAAAGGAAGGAATGATTTAATGGAAAGATGTGAAGAAGAGGAGGAAAGCTGAAGGACTTGGGCAGAGAACAGGAATGGAGCTGAAGGAGGAACCTTGGTGTGTGTCTGGATGAAGAGGAGGAGGATGAAGGCAGCTGGAAAAGATGGTGTTATCCTGCTTTTGTAGGTACCTGCTTGACCCAACTGCCTTCCGGAGGTGGGATTTTGGAGGGTTCTTCCCGTTCCTGGATATTTGCCACCCACCCATGTCCAGGTGCAGGTGTGGCTGCTGCCAGGAGCTGGCACAGCCTGGGATAGGGACATTGCACCCAGGATGCACCACCCAGGCAGTTCCTGAGAAGTGCCCCGGAAAATTCAGCTTCCTGTCCCAAAACCACAGGAAGTTGCACCAAACCAATGCCATGGTGCATCTGTAGCTCAGCAACTCCGTGGTTGGGAAACGCTGCCAGTGGGTTCATTTCTTCATGGCAAATTCACGCCGGTAAAGGGCTGGTTCTTCCACAGGACTTGCAGAATTCCCAGGATTTTCCTCTCCCTCAACACATGGCTCCTGACCTGCCCCTTATCTCTGGTGTTCCCCACTTAATTCCCTTGTCCATGCTTAGAATCATGGAATATCCTGAGCTGGAAGGGACCCACAAGGATCATTAAGTCCAAATCCTGGCCTTGCACGAGACATCCCAAAATCCCACCCTGTGTTTGGGGGGATTTTTGTCCATGGATGAGAGCATTGTCCAAACTTTCCTTGAGTTCTGGCAGCCTTGAGGCCATGGCCATTTCCTAGGGATCTGTTCCAGTGCCCGACCACCATGGATAGATGTCCTGCATCCTTTTTTGTGGTGGGACCATGTAGGCTTTGTTCCACTTCTCTTGGGAATTTCACTTCCCTGTTCCTTTCATTGTCTCCTACGAACAGCACTGAAACTTCAGGGTGAGCACGTGTTAAATTCATGCCCCATTTGCTGGTTTTCCAGCTGAAATCCAGTTTTGTGCTGTGTTTCCAGACCAGTTCTGGCTCCACATCAGATTCCGGGGCTGAGACACATGGAATGGAGGAAGAGAGGAACAGACAAGTAACTGCTTGTGAAAATCAGGTGGCATCAAGAGCAAGGGTGCTGTGGCAGAGAAGCCGAGCATTTACGCAGGGAATTGTTCCAAAAACTCCCCTTCCTGCTGTTTCCTGCATCACGGGGCACTTTCCCTTGTGCAGGCAGAGATCCTGCCTGTCGGAGCGCTGCCCTGGCAGGCTGGAGGTGCAGGCTGGAGGTGGTGTGGGAGGAGAGGAGGTGGAGGATAACACTAATCCAAACAATCTCTCCTGGAATCGTAGTGTTTTCCATGTTTTTCTCCTTTTTTTTTTTAAAAAGAACACTTGAGTAGCTCCTGGTCCAAGCTGTTGATGTGAAAATGCTCAGTGCCTTTCCCAACACAGTCTGATAAAGCCCCCTGGAGCCACCCTGGGTTTTGTGGAATATTGCAAACATTTATTTTTTTAACTTGCCTTTTTGCAACTTCCCATTTGTCTTTCCCTCTGAGGTGAGCAACGGCTCCGTGGCTCCCAGCTCCTGCCTCTGGCCAGTGCCATGGAGAAGCATTTGGGACCTCTGTGCACAACTGGGGAAGGGAACTTAAATCTCATCTGATTCCACTGGGCAGGGACACCTTCCACTATCCCAGGGTGCTCCAAGCCCCATCCAGCCTGGCCTTGGACACTTCCAGGGATCCAGGGGCAGCCACAGCTTCTCTGGACACCCTGTGCCAGGGCCTCCTCACCCTCCCAGGGAACAATTCCTTCCCAATATCCCATCTAACCCTGCCCTCTGGCAGTGGGAAGCCATTCCCTGTGTCCTGTCACTCCCAACTCTTGTCCCAAGTCCCTCTCCAGCTCTCCTGGAGCCCCTTCAGGCACTGGAAAGGGCTATAAAGGTCTCCATCCCTGGAGCCTTCTCTTCTCCAGGCTGAACATTCCCAGCTCTTCCAGCCTGGCTCCAGAGCAGAGGGGCTCCAGAATCGTGGAATCCCAGGATTAAGGGACCTTAAAGCTCATCTCATTCTACCCCTGCCGTGGGCAGGGACACCTTCCACTATCCCAGGGTGCTCCAAGCCCCATCCAGCCTGGCCTTGGACACTTCCAGGGATCCAGGGGCAAACAGAGCTTCTCTGGGCATTCCATTCCAGGGCTTCACCACACTCACAGGGAGGAACTCCTTCGCACTATCCCATCTAAACCCCTGTTTGGGGTGCAGCAGGGTGAATGTGAAGGATATTTCCATTTCACACGTCTCTACATTTTCAAGATACTCAGAAATGTCACCAGGCACATAATGCTTTGAAGTGTTCTCGTTCCCAGTTTTGATACTTTTTCCAGATTTCAGGCAGATCCCAGCCTGTGGAAGCTGTAGGTAATTATCTGCAGTCTCATGGGCAATTAGCACAGTTCCTGATCAACCTTTCTCTAGTCCTGCGCGTCTCCTCGTGTTCCCAAATACCTCTCCTGGCCTGAATTCCCCGACATGATGCTGGATAAAATCTAGATTATTTCTAAGTGGGGTTTTTCCCTCCCCTTCTTTTCTCCCCTCCTGTTTTTTCCGTCCCTCCTTTTTCCCCCCTCCTCCTCTTTTTCCCCCTCATCTTTTATCCCTCCCCTCCTCTTCCACCCCCTTTTTTCTTCTCCCCTTTTTCCTCCCCTCTTTTTCTCTCTCCTATTTTTCTC
>VZTE01002834.1:359851-422063 GCA_013397775.1 Eulacestoma nigropectus | reverse complement strand
CCAGCAGAAAGAAGAGGTGGGAGCACCATTGGGGGAGTGCCCTTCACATTGTAGAGTCCTTGGGTCCCTGGGCTTTGTGGTTTTGTGAAGCCTAACCCTAGATGTAACCCTAACCCTAAGCTTAACCTTAAGCCAAGGCGGACCTGGAAATACAGCATTGGGCATAGGCAATTGGCAGGCTGAAAGGAGAGGTGGGTGAAAGGTTGTGGCAGCGCTGCGCTCCCCGTTTCATGGCCTTAGCGTTTTAGGTGACCCTGGATCTCTGGGCTTTTTGGTTTTCCAAACCCTAAACCTCGGTATAAAACTAACCCTAGCCCTAATTCTAAATCTAGGCAGAGCCGGAAATACAGCATTGGGCTGAAGTGTGTGTGAACCAGAAAGAAGAGGTGGGGGAAAGGCAGAGGCAGTGTCGCGCTCAGCATGGTCTGTCCTTCGCATTCTAAGTGTCTCTGGAACTCAGGCATTTTTGGTTTTCTGAATCCTAACCCTAGATGTAACCGTAACCCTAAACCTAATTCCAACGCTAGGCAGAGCCGGAAATATGGCGTTGGTCTGAGGCAAGTGTCCAGCAGGAAGAAGAGGTGGGAGCAAAACAGAGGCAGTGCCACACTCTCCAAGGCATGCCCTTCGCATTGTAATTGTCCCTGGATCTCTAGGAATTGTGGTTTTGTGAAGCCTAACTTCAGATGTAACCCTAACCCTAAACTTAATTCTAACCCTAACCCAAACCTAACCCTAGGAGTAACCCTAACCTTAACCTTAACTCTAAGCCTAACCCTAGGCAGAGCTGGAAATAGTGAATTGGGCATAGGCGACTGCCAAACAGAAATGAGAGGTGGGAGCAAGACTGTGACAGTGCCGTGCTCCCCTCGTCATGGTCTTAGCAGTTTAGGTGTCCCTGGATCTCTGGGCTTTGTCGTTTTGTGAACCCTAACCCTAGGTGTAACCCGAGCCCTTATGCTAACACTAACCCTAATCCTAACGCTAGGCTCAGGTGGAAATACGGCATTGGATTGAGACATGGGCTCAGTAAAAAGAAGTGCGAGCAAGGTTGTGGCCGTGCCACTCAACACTTGGCTTGCATTTTATAATTTCACTTTCCCTGGGTCTCTGGGCTTTGTGATTTTCCGAATGCAACCGTAGGCCTAACCCGAACCTGAACTCTAACTATAACCCTAACCCTAACTCTAACCCTAATCGTAACCCGAAGCCAAACTCTAAATGCAACCTTAACCCCTAACCCTGACTATAAGTCTCATCCTAACCATAGGTGTAACCGTAGATTTGGAACAGCAGGGAAAAACTCATAGAGCAGCCTAGTGCTACGCAGGAAGATGAGGACGGAGAAAAACTCGAGCAGTGCCACGGTCCTGTTGGCATGCTTTTAACAGTGTCAGTGTCCCTGTAGCTCTGAGTTTTATGCTTTTCTGAATCCTGAACCAAACCCTAGGCACAACCCTAACCCTGACCCTAACCCTAACCCTAACCCTAACCCTAACCCGAACCCAACCGTAACATTAACCCTAACCCTCACCCTACCTGTAAGTGTAACCCTAACCCTAATACTAGCCCTAATCCTAACCCTAACCCTAATCCTAACCCTAACCATACCCTAACCCTTAACCTAACCCTAACACTAAACCAAACTTTAACCAAACCCTAACTTTAACTCTAACTCCAATCCTAGGTGTAACTGTAACCCGTAACCCTAAACCTAGTCAGTCCTAACCATAACCTTAACCCTAACCCCGATCCTGATCCTGATCCTGACCCTGACTTCCTGTATTTTAGAATTATGAGTGCCCCAGGAAAAGGGGTTATGTTATAAATCTTAGCTAAAGTTTATGCAAGTATCTGTTTTAGAAACTTCATAAGAATTGAGCCATTGTTGTGGGAGGCATACGGGTTGAGTTGAGAAGCACCAGAAGCAAACCTTCATTTTTAATGAACAGTTTTTGCATGTTCTGGGGTATGTATGCAGCCCTGCCAAACCCATGATTTTTTACAGTTTGTGCATGAAAGCATTCCTTGTTCTAACTGTCTTAGGTTACAATGTAAGGTGTAACCAAAAGTATGTGTTCTATCACCAGCTGTTAAAACCAGGTGGGGCAGAGTTCTTTACCTCTTCCATGACACATCCCTGATAACTCCCTCCAGAGGAATATCTTCTGTTAATGGGCCAGCTAGCCTCACTGCATGACGCATAAAATTACATCATCCCATTGTAAGATGCTCCACCCAAGGGAAGGAACCAAACATTCCTACCTGGATATAATCTGGGGTTTGGAACACCACACTCAGCCCTACCTGCTGGATTCCCAGAGGACAAGAGCTACATAACCACTACTGGACCTTCAGAGGAAGACCAGACCCTTCTACAGCATCACTGCCTCGTCAGAACCACATCTGTCACTTCAACAGGACTGCAGCCACCACTTAATCGGACTGCTATCACCACCCTGACTGACAGAGTGTCAGGTTGTATCCTGACTCTGTCGGGTTAAGCCAGCGTTTCTGTATTATTGCCTTGTTATATATATTAGTAAAGAACTGTTATTCCTATTTCTCATATCTTTGCATGAAAACCCCTTAATTTCAAAATTATAATAATTTGGAGGGAAAGGGGTTACATTTTCCATTCCAAGGGAGGCTTCTGCTTTCCTTAGCAGACACCTGTCTTTCAAACCAAGACAGTAACTGTTCCTATTTCTTATCTTCAGCTGATTGACAGTATGGGAGGGATACATCAGGAATGGTCAAGTGTGGAAGCATCAATCCTGCCTTGCACACCTATTTGCCAAGTCTCAAACAGGTAGAAGTAGATAAAGAAACCCAATGCTTTGCTTAGATTGCGACCTGCAAGGGACACAACCTGTGTTTATTCAGTGTTCATCTCTTTAACTCAAAATGACTGGCTAAGTTGAGAGTGGCTTTGAAAGTATCGCAAAGTAGGCAGAAATACTAACAATTATAATGTAGACTATCAACCTTTTCATTAAAACCTCGAAGTGTACTGGAAGTATTACTAAATTTTCTAAGGCTCATGGTTATTTCTTTGAAAGTAACTCCCAAAAATTAGCAAGGCAAAACTAGATATGAACTTAACAAGGCTTCCTGTTTCAAAATGGTGTGCTTTTCTGGAGATAGAAGGGTATTCGTATTTCATTCAGGAAAGAATAGCTACATGTATGAACCTGTCTCTCTTCCTAGTTTTGAAAAAGCAGTCCTGATCCCAAAATACTCTAAAAAATAACCAAACCAAACAAAAAAACACAACTGCCACCCCACCACCTTGAGCATCTCTGTCCTGAGACACAAGATAGGTGGGGATTCCCTGTCTGGACATCAACTGTGTGTGTAGTGGGAAGAGCCATTTGGAAGTTTTTGTGCTCTAAAGAAGCTTTCCTCCTTGTGGTGACTGCTTTTAGTGAGGAGTCAGCAGAGGTGAGCATCTCCTGGTGGATAAAAGGACTTAGAGTGCAAGAGGGTTGACAGGGCAGGCTGGCCATAAGCAACATGAATGAGATGTGATGCTAACCCTTGATCTCCAGCAGTATCCTCCCCATAGAGAATTTACATTTATAACCCTGTCATGTTTCAATGTTGCGCTAAGTAATTAATATGGTATGAACTTGGAGATATTTCCTGTATCCTGTGTTTATTAAGCACATTAACTGCCAACACAAAAATGTGTTTAACGCTGGATACAGTTAGTGTGACAAGATGTACTAATGTTTATAGCCTAATAAGGGATATTCACTCCTGTGTGCAGAAGTATGAAGTTCTGGAAACACTTCATACTTTGAGAGACAGTATGAGTGAAACACTATGTTTTATGTTGGTCTGGGAATTTTTAGAACTGCATGATGATGCTTGGATTTCCAAAATACTGAGCAACTGCAAGGCAACGTTTATCTGTAAAAGACTTGGCTGTCTCATGCTGCCATGGGGTACTACTCAGGTGAGGAAGAGTTCTTTTTTGAAGTTTTGCCAGCACCAGGTTCACACATAGTGCAAACACTTGTATTTGGGCTAGGATGTAGGGCACAACTAACTACCTATCTTCAAACTTGAGTGATTATACAGGGAAATACTCCTACCCCCCTGCATAGTTTCAGCATAAAAAGTTGTTGAGGGTAATCATTTTACCTTAACCAGCACTTTCTTAAGCAACATTAGATCAGCTGGCTTGTATAAGCTCCTTAAGAAATGTTTTGATCAGCTTATTTTGATGCAGAGTGGAGATGGCCGTATACTCTTGTTTGTTGTCCTCAGAAATTAATCTAAACATTGTGCTGCAAAGATGATGTCTCTTAGTTCAGTCTAAGTAATGGCAGGTTTGCCAGCAGCTCCTTTGAAATATTTCCCCAGCTGATACATCATTAACCAGAGGGAAACAATCTGACTTCAGTTATACTGAGCAGTTCTATAATAGATGCTGAGAAATCAACTGTGCATGAGGAGCCTTGTGAACAGCAGCCTAAGGTAAGTGGGACATCTACTGGTGAAACGTTGTAGTGAATTCATTTACTCCATGAAAGTCTGCTCCAAATCCTTCTCCTGTACAGGCCATTCTGTCTACATTTTGCTTTGCCAAATAAGCAAGTGCCAGACCTGTTTCCTGAACTATTTGGAAAAAAAATTGCAATTTCTTCTTGAATAATTCCTTACTTTCTGGCACTCTTTCAGAGATATCTGCCATGTACATTGCAATAGTAGTCTTGTGAGTTGGGAGAACAAGAAAAATGAACTAAAGAAACTTGTAAAAAGATGTGATTCATATCTTTAGCTATCTCAAACCTTCCCTCACCCCAATCTCTTATTGCAAGTTCTCTGATAGTTTATTAAGTCTGGCTTCCTTGTACAGGAGTTCTGACACTCTGACCAGCTGCCCAGGGGTTTAAAACAAATACAATGCATAAAGGAATGCAACAATACTCTATAAAATCCAGAGCTCCCAAGCACAGATCATTATCCACGTAACTGTAATCCCTCTGTTCTTCAGAAAATGTCTTATGCAACAGCATGAGATTCTCTACAGCATTAAATAGAGTTTAATGACCTCTGCAGAATGCATTTAAAAATGTATTTTAAAAATTATTTTTACAAAATTCTATGTTGCATCTCTTTTTGCACATTAGACAAGGACTTGGGAGAAGCCCAAGGGGTATTTCCCAATCATGTTAACTAATTCCATTGTTAGGACTACCATTTTAGAATCAATTGCTATAGGAAAAGCTTGCCAATATGTCTACTTGGAGCATGGATGTGCACTTGTGCAAAGGAAAACTGAGTAAATAAGCAGCAAAGTGATGCTAAACTAGGAGATGATCTGTTCAAACAGTTAAAATACCTTGCTTCTGCTGTCCTTACAGATATGACATTGTCACCCATCCAGTAAAGCCAGACATTTCCTTTACACTTTTTAAAATGCTATTGCTATAATAGTGGAGTAGTCATACATCAAAATACAAAAGCACCCTTACTTCTGCCCTGCTGCACAGCGCACTTGCTAAATTTAGCTGTGCTGGGGAATCAATTGCTTTATATAATCTCATCATAAGCCATTACTGGAAAAAAACCATCCGAGTCTGTCACTTGACCTTAGGCAAAACAAGTCTTTGTGCTTTCTTCAGAGCTTCTTCTGCCACGTATGTTAAAAGAATCTGTAACCAAGCAGTGATTTCAGCTGCCCTTGTCCAAAGTCAGTGGAGTAAGCAAAAGTCGTTTTAGTCTTGTCAAACAAAGCAAAGATTCTAGTACCTTCCCTTTCTGAGGATTGGTGATTTTTTAGCATGTTCTGTGCTTCATTTCACTTGAATCTTTGGACAGAAACAATACCAGTTTTGTTTTGTTTAGTCCTTACGATACTAATGTTCTTTATTTAGCCCTTATTAGTAGCAGCAAACAAAACAAAACAAATGACTGGGATTGATAGCTACAAAACACTTTGATCTCTGAAATACCGTGTGCTAGATTACTGTGTTTAAACTTTGCCCTGCTTTTCTTTTTATCCAGAAGTCAGATAATACCTGATTCCTACTTCCAAACCTATAATTTCTTTTGGCTTAAGAATTCCACAGTTACAAACTGTTTGAGGCTGGGAGAAGTCTTTAGCGAAATATTACAGTATGTTTGCTCTGTTCTTTCTATTATTCCTCTGTGTTGGCCAGTATACACCTTGGACAGTGGGGTTAGAATGACCTTTTTGTAGGGCTGCTGAGCCAAATAGTGAGGGGGAAAAGTCCCTGCAGAAGTGGAGTGACCAATAAAAATGAATTGAGAAAAAAGTCTTCAAGTTATGCTTAAGGTTAGAGGACAAAAATCAAGGCATCTCTTTCTAGGAAGCAAAAACATTTCCTGTATTTCCTGAATTGCATATCCTAGGGCTTATGTTGAAGGGAAGATGTTGCCAATGATGGCCAAATAGTAGCATTTTCATTACTTTGTATCTGACCTTAAGGACTTGGCTCTAATAAATACACTTATTACTTTATTTAATCACCAGAGTCTTCTTAAAAAAACATAAGACTAAACTGCTACTGCTCTATAGGCCCAAAGAGATGCAGGAAATCACCGAAGCTTTTCTGAATACTTTTAAAGAAATAAACGTTCAGGAAGCCTGAATCAGCACCAAAGCCACAAAATTCTTACACTGACTTATATTTAGTAATACTTAGATGAAACATTCAGCCTTTATGATTGTCTTTCACGACATTAAACACTGAGCTTGACCCGTGTTTGCCCACTTGTCATCCATTCAAATGCCCTATGTTTCTCTGTAGTAGCTGGCAGACTGATGAGATTTTTTGGATGTGTTTCAAACAGAGAGTACTGTAAATTTTATTGCTATTAGGCACATTCCTAATCGTTCTAGGTGAAGCTACCATATTCTTCAGTGGAATATGTTACAGTGGTAACCTACCAGAAGAGCTGTTAATAAGCCACCTGCTTTTTAAGAATAGCAATGCTCCATATTTATGGTGGTCAAGAAACTTCTGTGAGATAATTTGGCATGTATATTATTTCTCATCCCTCAAAATACAGAAGATAAAAACTGAGTCATGAATGCTAAATTGTATTTTATGTCAGCATCACTTGTTATGCTATTTAAAAAATTAATTTATTAAAATAAATTTTTTTTAAAGATTACAGTTTTTCTTTACATGAGAAGGAAAGTGAGACTGTGAAATGCACTCTTTAAAGTTATTTAGTACAGTTAAATAGTTTTAGGGAATAAAAGGGAGGATAAGGAGTGCAGACAAGGGAGTAATGTAAAATATTACTATCTCCTTTGTATCTTAAAAAGAAAGAGAATTTGCAAAACTAGTTAGTTCTGGACTTCTACAATCTGCTAACATTCTTGTATTCCCCTCTTTTTTTTCCTTATGTGTTGGTTGGTTCTGGGATGGATTGTTCCATTGAGGCATTTCAGGAGCTTTCAAAAGAAGAAAGATGCACATCCAACTGAAATTAGTAAAAATATACTCTAGCAGTTCTATAATTGTAATCATACTGGCACCACAAAGCAATCCAAGCTGGCCACCTACTTTGGCTGTAATAGAAGAAAATAAACATGTGTCATCCAAAGCATCTGATTTAGTCTAGCAAGCAAACAAAACCCTGCCAGGCTCAAGTGTTAAATAAATTCAATACACATAATCCATCACTTTAAGAAAACAGAATTAATATTCTTAAGAATATTTACTGAAGAAGAGTAATGTGTTTTTGAAAATTCTAAATAAAGCAAGCACAACACAAGACGTCCTACTGTGAAACAGAAACTTAAAATATTTACTACTTCTATGCCTTTTTAACTGTTCCCTTGCTTCTCATCCCCATGTTCTCCCTCTCCTTTCCAAATCCCCAAAATGTCACTATTCTTACAGTCCTGCCTGTGATATAGCCGTAAATTAGTGCCAAACTTAATTCTTACTCTCAGCTGATGTCCATACCACAGGTTCTTTAATGGAATGACAGGAGACAGTATCAAAAATGATCATGAGACAGACATGATTATTACTGTCCTAATATAAAAATGATGGCTTCTTGTTCAGAAGCCCAGATAGTTTTTGGTTTAGGAGGAGAGAGAAATAAAAACCCAGGATTTAAAAAAATTATTATTTTTAGATTAATTATTAATCAATAATAAATAAATATTAAACATTCGCTTACAAAACAACTCAGAGGTACTCAAGGCCTTCTGCTGCTGTGTTATTTTGTAGCTCAGATCATGATATATAATCTCAATATGCACAAGGCTTTGCCTAATGACAAATACGTAGAGTTTACTTGAGGCAGTTGGGAGTGCAGCTCATTTTTACCAACATCTATCAGCATGGTCTCAGTTCAGGGAGAGTGATGGTGTCTTTTAACAGAAAATTAGATGAGTGTTATCAAAATCAGTTACATGAGACAAGGAAAAACCCAAAGTCCTAATAACAACAGCAATTTATCAGGAGTAGATCTTCATGCTGTGTTGAAAAAGTAGCTCTAGATCTGTACTGTGGGATAGACTCATGCTTTTTAAGAGTCACTGAGAGAAACTTGAGTGGAAATGTCAAGCAAAGTGTAGTCTACCATTCTGGATTACATGTTATTTAATTGTGCTTATTTCAATGGGCATGGTTGTGCAGAGCAGTGCTTATCCTAAACTTGGGTGTTCAGTTCTACCCTCTGCTAGTATAGCCTCATTTCCCTAATTATATTCTTGCCTGCTGCCAAAGTGGAAGAGTAGGTAAATCTCTGTTGGAGCAAGACCTGTGTAATGATTGAGTAAAGACCTCCTCTTTATTATACCTTGTCTACAGAAAGACTCTGCCTAAGTCCTAAATTGAATATAAAAATACTGGTTTTGGAAGAAAATAGACACAAAACCTGATTGCACAGCTAATGTCAATGGCTCGATGTCCAAGTAGAGTATTTGGACCAGTGTTGTTTAACATCTTTTTTAGTGACATGGGCTGTGGCACTGAGTGCACCTTCAGCAAGTTTGTCAATGACACCAAGCTGTGTGGTGTGACACATGCTGGAGGGAAGGGATGCCATTCACAAGGACTTGGACAGGCTCGAGAGGTGAGCCTGTGCAAACCTCATGTAGTTCAACGAGGCTGGGTGCAAGTTACTGAACCTAGGTCAGGGCAAGCACAAGCACAAGTACAGGTTGAATGGAGAACAGAATGAGAGCAGCCCTAAGTGGAGGGACTTGGAGTGTTCATTGACGAGAAGTTCAACATGAACAAGCAATGTGCACCTGCAGCCCTCAGAGTCAGCCTGGACTGTATCAAAGGGAGAGTGACCAGAAGGTCGAGGTAGGCGATTCAGCCCCTCTACTCCACTCTTGTGAGACTCCACCTGGGGTGTTTCGTCTGGCTCTGGAGTCCTCATCATAAGAAGGATGTGGAGCAAGTCCAGAGGAGGCCATGAACATGGTCAGAGGGCTGGAGCACCTCACCTGTGAGGACAGACTGAGAGACTTGTGGCTGTTCAGCTTGGAGAAGAGAAGCCTCTGGAGAGAACTTATAGCAGCCTTCCATTACCTGAAGGGGACCTACAAAAAAGATGGAGAGGGACTTTTTACAAGGATATGTAGGGAGAGAACAAGGGGGAATGGCTTTAAACTGAAAGAGGGTAGGTTTAGATTAGATACTGGGAAAAAAGTCTTTGCTGTGAGGGTGGTGAGGCACTGGAACAGGCTGTCCAGAGAAGTTGGGGGTGCCCCATCCCTGGTGGTGTTCAAGGCCAGGTTGGATGGGGCTTTGAGCAACCCAGTCTAGAGGGTGCTATCCCTGGCCACAAGGATTGGAACTAGATGATCTTTAAGGTCCCTTCCACCCAAACCATTCTGTGATTCTTCAGAAGTGTTAACAGCTGCAGGTTTTTGGTTTGACAGTGACGATGAGCTCATTTACAACTTTCATGAAAATAAAGTACTTTCTAAACAAAATCATCACTTCTATCTCTTCAGGTGATAATTCTAAAACTCAGTTAGCAGTAATTTATAAAAATAATCTTATTCTCCTAACTTCTCTTCGTAAGGCTCCTGCCCTTGTCGTGGACTGGCTAGCAGAATTATCCAATAAATATTTAAATTTTTCCTCCTTACGTCTTCAGAAATAAATACATCTCTATGTTTTACCGTTTGGAATATGTACTCATTAATGTGTCGGCAGGATTCCTATTAGTTAAGGCTCAGTAACAGGGGAACGTCCTGCATGTTCCCTTGCTTAACTGAATAATTACTGAGTTGCGCATGATGTTTACAGACAATAAAATAATCAACAAAGATAAAATGTCTTCAAGGGATTAATATCGCTTGCATATAACAACAGGCTTAATTTTCATAGTGTTCATTGGGAACAGACTTTTTAATAGGGCCTGTAGATATCGGACAAGAGGTAATGGTTGTAAATTAAGAGAGAGTAGATTTAGACTAGGATTAAGGAAGGCATTTTTTACCGCAAAGGTGGTGAAACACTGGGACAAGTTACCCCGCAAGGTGGTGAATGACCCATGCCTGGAAACATTCAAGGTCAGGCTGGACTGGGCCCTGAGCAACCTGATGTAGTTGAAGATGTCCCTGCTCGTTGCAGGGGAGTTGGACTAGTTGACCGTTAAAGGTGCCATCCAATGCAACCGTTCTTATTTGTATAGTTCCTGTTCATGTATAAACATATGCAAGCATTTGCAGACAGATGGCTTCAAAAGTCAGAAAACTGAAGTCACTGAGACAATGAAACTCATAGATACTTCAAGAATCAAATTTTCTACAGTTGTTTATAAATATACTTTAATGTTGTATATACTATTAGTTCATGTAGCACCTGCCTTAATACTTGTACTGCTGACATCTCTGGCTATGAGAAAGAGGCAATTCAGTGTATGAAACTGTACTAAATTTTCTTTGATCATTTCTTTCTAGCAAAAAAAAATCTGGTAATAATTTAATTTTTTGATATATAATGCTTGTGTTTGCGAGGAAGTCTGGCATCAATTCATTATATCATAACTCTAAGGCACCTATGGTCTATTAAAGCGTAAGGATACATGGCATCTCTGAATTTAAAAGTATGCAGATTAGGTCAGTGCAGTCTGCATACTGAGCAACACAGCTCTATGTATAATGTAAATCCTATCACCTTTTCCTGGATAGAAGATGTAGTCAGTACTGTTGAGATGTTTTCACACTAGAAGGTGTCTTCTATTGGGTAGAGAACTAACTTCTTTTGCTGTGTAGTGCTTTCAATTACACACAACCATCCCCTTTCACTCTTCTGCTGCCTCGTGAGAATTAGTAGTGTACCAAAGATTCTCTAAATATCTTTTATGATATAAATGGTGTTAGGGAGTTCTACTAACAGTAGAAAATATTATTAAATTTGTGGCATTTCCAATACAATAAAACCTAAGTCTTCAGTGCTTACGAAGCTTCCTTTGGGAATAGGCTGAAAGGAAAAAAACTTTATATAGCATCCATTTGTGTTATTCATTGCCCTTATTTGTGGAAGTGTGAAGATTTCTTCTCTATTGAATGGATGGCTCACACGGATTGTGAATAGGTTTGATAACCCTGTTTTTTCTTTATTCTTAATTGAAACAGTGATCAAAAAACTTTGTTATAAGAGATCAATGACAGAGAAAGTAATTGAGAATATTACTTTTTAATTGCATTCTCTAATATTTGTCATCCACAGTCTTAGATGCGTATAAGTGTATTATACACATATATGTATCTGTATGTCTAATACATACATACATCTATATATATATTAATTTGTATAAATCTTAACCAATTTTGTCCAAGAGATTATGTTATCTCACAGACAGTGTTATTAATACCACACATAAGAATATCTTTTTAAGGCCATATTTTCATCATATGATCTGCTAGCACTGTTAAAAAGAATTGATAATTTCTTTGTTAGACAAGGTGTTAAGCAAGATTACCTGATGTATTCTGGGCTTTTCTTCAGTTTTGTAGAAGAATATTTTATGGCTTTTTCTCCTCCAAAGTTTGAATAGGTGGCAGTGGTAGGGTAATCTGTTTCTTCACGTGGGGCAGGGCAAGTGGAATTGTGTGTTTCTACTGTACATAATCCTTTTATCTCTATATCATCTGAAATTTCAGAAGACATAATTTATATAATATTTCTAAAAAAGCACACTCTTTAAAAACTTTTAAAAAAATACTTTCTAAATTGCTTTTAACTGTCTTTGATAGATGTGTGGATTAATTATCCCAAAAAAAGTGGATACTCATCAGTTTTGAAGGAGCAACGCAGTATTTGCAACTGTCATTTGGGAAACTGGTTCACAATAATAAGACTTGAGATATTTTTCTCACTTTTTCCAAAGAAATCCAGCACCTCCAAGTCTTTCTGCCTTCATCTGGGCTTTATGTGCTTATTATTTCTTACCCACTGTTAAACAAAAGGACAACAGAAGACTTTCCATGTTCTGTGCTAGCTTTCTAATTAAATACTTAGGTATATATCCTTGGTCTTGATGCCTTGGTGCCTGCCCAGCTCATTTCAGTGCACAGAAACATCTTTCAGAGCAATTCCAATTGTAGTTTGCGATCATCTGATAACTGTATAAAAACCTTGGTAGCTAAGTTCACTGTACCTTAACCCTTGCCTGCCATTCGGTAACTGGGGTCAAGACAACTAGGAAGGCTTAGGGAAAGCTTTGTCTCTTCAAATATCGAAGAGAAGTCATAAAATTCTTCAGGTCTGGCTGCTCATGAAAGTGGGGAGCCATTCCTCTAACAAGGCTCTAACAGAAAGTAATTATAACAGAAATCTGGGAAGGCTAGAGAAAAACAACGTAGGTGAAAAATTGGAAGGCATAAATGTTTCCTGAATCATAAGCCATCACTCTGAGATGAGTACTGTAATCTCCTGCTTGTGATGCTCTATTTGTCCTGTTTGTGTGGTGGCAGAGGTTGTGTCTGTTCACTCTGCTTGTGGGCTTCTCACTTTTGCAAAGCACAGAGGAGGAGGTATCTCAGCGTGTTAGCTGATGATTTGAAATATTCTCCAGGGATGCTGGGGTTGTGGATTTAATTCTGGATTGCCAGCCTTTAGAGGTCCTAAAATAAATGCTCTTGGTAGGTCCCGCAGATACTGGATAAGTGTGCTGTTACTTGAGATTTTGTAATCAGACGTCTTACCTCTTCTATGCTGTCAGAGGAGAGTCAGGCCCTAACATGGGATCCTGGGGACCATATACCTACAAACCTTCTGGGGTCCAGCTCTGAATCCTATCCATCCTTCATAGGACTTTGGGGTCATTTTTGCTTATTGCTCTGTGGTTTCTTTGAAATTCAGTCTCTGAATATCTATTAAGTAAAATAATATACATCTTCCCTCATGACAGGCTTTCAAAGATCGTGGTTATATAAGAATGTGAACTTAGTGGAATCCATTTCAAAATAGCCACAGGAAAAAAAAGTAATTGTTCACTGTAGTAGATCTGGCTTGAATGTTGCACACACCTAATCAAAACAGTCCCCCGCATCAACTTCTGAGTCTACTAATCACTCAGAGAGAGTCATGTTGCACAATAGAAACCAAGCAATTAAAAAGAAAGCTTTCTGAAGTTCATGAAAAGTTACTTCTCAGATTACCATTTTCTGGAAAGTCTGTTGTAAGTGACTTACAAATTCCATATCCACTGTGTGCAGATTATTTATTTATGGAAAAGAATTGCATTTGGAGTGCTTTCAAAATTTATAATTAACTTTACTTTTAAAAAGATAAAACCTTGAAGTCCAGTGATTTATATTTTTACCAGTTAACAAACCTGTTATTACTATGCTGTTCACTCTTCTTTGCACAGAGAATACAGCATTGGATCTAGAAGGATGATACCATGAAGATGTGAAAATGCTAGCCAGAGGCTTGGTAACTAAAAACATATTAGTTTAATGTTCTTCCACTTTAAACCATTTCTGATTGCTAAAATGAATTCTTCTATTATTTTTTTTATATATACATACATACATATGTATGTATATATGTACACATACAATTATTTTTTGGAGTATTTTTTTGTGTTGTTTGTTTCTTTTTTTTTTAATGGGCATATATTTCATGCTCTGTCTGGTCTCTGTTTTCAGAATATTATATGAGATGGGATATACTCCATTTCAGATTACTTCCAGTATTTTGGTTTAATTGATAGATATTGTCTACTATTTGGAACTGGCTTAGAAAACATTAATATGAAGTTATTACTTACAGACTGCTGGATAAACACATTTGTAAAACTTCAGCAAGTCACATTCTGTTCCATTTCCTAAAAATAAATAAAAAGGTTTAGGAGCCTCAATTAACCATCTAACCCTTAGCTCTATTTGTACTAAACTGAAATGTAATGTCATCAAAGCCTGCTCTCCGCTTCATGTTAATGATTACACAACTGAGAAGGCAATTCAGTTGGGCACAGTGCCGTTGCCAGAACCAGAAGGGGTACAGAGTGAAGAGACACCACAGACCAAGCCAGGAAGCTGCTTTTGGAGCAAACATCTTCATTATGTGTACCAGCCACAACTGCCTTTAAGCTTGTGGCTCACTCTTTGTGTTAGCTTGCTAAAGACAGGAATTCCTGCTTTTCCTAGTGGAAATGAAAAAAAAACCAAAGTAAGGTAGATTTGATATATGATTACATCCCACGTGTTTCTGCAGAAATTTTGAGCTTCGTGCAAGAGTTGTTTGGAGACCTAAGGGGTAAGATAGTATCCTGAGCTAGAGCAAAATTTTCAGATTTCAGATGGCCTCAGTTTCACCCCATTTTTAATTTTTTTTTACACTCACATGGAAATGTTATGAAGCAGTTTAGCACACAGTTCTAGAAGGCATTGCTCTCCTTCATCTAATTGTCCTTGTATAAAGCTGTCACTCTAGGCATGGGAGACCCAGACTTAACTGCCTTGGCAACCCGCTTTCCCTGACAATTTGCGGAAGACTGCCAACCTCCTTTCCAAGGGGTTCTCAAACAAACAGACTAGAGGTTACACATTAAAGGATCTGCTTTAGTAAGAGCATTCTATCTTGTTTGAACATAGGTAAAGAATACGAGTCAGAAAATGCAGGCTTTCTTGTGGTTTTTCTCATGATCTAGTGGCTTTCTTGCCCACTAGTTGTGAAAAAAGAGGTGCAAAAGCAGAGACTTGGATTCCAGCTCCTGCTTTAGGTGACAATACTATTGTTACATTTAATGCTGAAGAGGTGTGAGGGCTCGGTGTTACTGCTTTACATTTATAGAGCGATTAAGAAGCTTGAGGGGATTAAGATACTTGAGGGGAGTATTACGGCATGCACCTGGTGCTCCACATTTGAGGCTGATTAGAAGGCTCCATACAGCTTTTTGGCTTTTGTAGAGCCTTTGCTGCTGCCAGGATCTTTCCATGGCTCATGTGGGGGAACTCAGATTCTGTCTTCAAGCAAGCTCTTCTGCTGAACACCTGCCTGCAATAAGTTGTCTGGGGTACATGTGAAAATATATGCCTTCTTATATATTCAGTTCCAGCTCCTTAGGAATTTAGGTTGAAGACTGCAGACCTGTCTCACACTCCTGTGGCATAATTGTTTCTTTCTATTTTTTTGGTCTGTGTCCTAAGAATAGTCAATGACCCAGATGCTAGGTCTAGGCTTGACCAAGTATCTTGCTTGTTTCCTTGGAATTTTAATTAATCTCAGCTGGAGATATCCCTCAAACATATTCTCTATCTCCTTTGCTGTTCAATAACATGTGAGGTCTTCTAGGAAGAAGATCAGTGTGTGGTGTGATGATACTCCTGAGAAATACCTGGAAGAATGAATGGCAAACAGCCACACCAGTCCTGTATGTACCGGGCTTTGCATTCCAGCAGACATCCATTAGTACAATAAATCCTGTGGTGCTGAAGATTTGTATCAGGCTTGCACTCTCCCCATGGGTATTCTTGGATAATTGACTGTAGGGTAATAATAACAAAATATGTAATTTTGTTTGGTCTCTGTTTTACATGTAGGTATTGCTTTTTCACATTTTAAAGTGCTGAAGGAAGCCTGTTGAAGACATAAGCTGTAACATTGTGATTTAATTAGAGGCAATTACAGTTTGTGCTCTTGGGATTAAAAATTCATCTCCCCTCTCTCTCTGCAAAAGTAGGGCCTGATCAGACAGCCTAGTGCAAAATGGTACGCTACTCTGCTTGGATTCCACTAGGAATCTGAGACCCCTTTAATGGTAGCAGAATGTGTTGATAGGTAAATGCTGTGGTGTCCTTTTATCATTATCTCGCAATGAGACTGTAAAGTTACAGGAAAGAAAGGCTGACTTTGATAGAAACAAATTAGGCAAACCAGTGATATCCTCCCCAACACAGCAGTAATTTTGTTTGTGTCTGGAGGAAATGTTATTTTTTAGAGTCACTAAGGCATAATAAATATTTTGCATTCCAAAATGTCTAATTCATTGTCAGTGCTGCAGAAGAGAATTTGAGACAGTAAAAAACACTACTTCCATTTCATGGATAAAGTCCTTACCTTCAGCTGGCGGATTGCGACCCGTGCGTGCATCCCCACTGGTGTCAATAAACCTAAACCATCAAAGCTTGGAAGCTCTTGGGGTGAATGGATAACAAAAGTTATTCCAGCATCAGTATAACCAAGAGTAGGTTCGTCAGTGAATTTGTCCTGGTACAAAAAGAATTGTTTAAAGTAGTTTTGGCTTTGCTTACCATCTGAAGTTGTAGCTGTATTTAATGTGGTACTATGCTATTTAGTAACATTTTTGGCAATTTACAGGAAAGTACAGAAGCAAACTGACTTGAATTTCCTTTGTTTATTACCTCTGTGGGTTTCCTTCCAGTTGCTATAAACTTTTAACCTTTTTATTCCTTTTGGCATCCCCCAGTTTTAAAAGCAAGAAGTCATAGATGAGCATTTACTCATAACTTCGGTATTTGTTCCTTTTACTTGCAGCTGCCCATCACATTTTAGCAAACTTTCCATTATTCTCTTCAGAACCATTCACTACTGACTCATGATTGCTAGAGAACAAAAGCAAATGTCTAAGTTATTTATCTTTAGTTTTCTTCCCTGTTCTCACAAGGTGATTTTCCCTGTTTTCTGCTTTTTGTTGGTCAAAGACCATTATAATGTGAGGAACAATTTACAGTTCAAACACCAGGTCTTGGCTGGCATTGAGCTGCTGTAGCTTCTGTAACTAAAACTTGGTGATACTTAGAAACTGTCACCAGGTGACCTTCGCTACTGGGCCTTTTGTTAAAATGAACTGCTTGTATAAAATTAAATCACTCTTCTGATGACAGGTTTCAATTGTGGGTGAACAGTGCATGTATATGCTCACATACAACCTTTCCCCCCTTAGCTGGGGACAGTTAATAATAATTCTGTCTTTTTAAATCTCTATTTGGGTCTTTCCTTTAAAATACTCTTAATTGGAAATATTCTTGGTCTTGATTTAGAATTTTGTGCATGAAATTCTGGAGGTCTGTGTAAACCTGATCAAACAAAAATCCCAAACCAAACAAAAAACCCCCTTCACTAATTTATAAGTTAGTACATGATTAGTTGTTTATAGTCCTGAGGATAGCTATACCTACTGGACATCAAAAAGCAAATGTAAGCCACTTCCAGACAAACTCACTCTTCTTACTGAAAGATCATGGTGATTAAAAGTAAAGCAGTTTCCATATTCAGTGAAAATATGTTCAAAATCCTTCCATAAAGGAAAATAGGAAAGAGTGAAATGAAACAAAGAACATTGAAGTTTCCTCAGTAATTACAATGCAAGAGAGGGACTACTGGGGTTGTTGGGTTATTTTGATTGTTTTATTCCCCCCCCTCCCCCAAGTGCTCAATATTACAATCAGAAACATGGTAATTGATGGAAATATTCAAAGGTATTTCAGCCCTTTCTATAGAAAATAAAGTTTAAAGGAGAAATTTTGCATTGTTAATTAATACTTATGAGCTGCTCAGAGTAATTTAATGCGGTCCTGTGTTATTTCTATACCTGTTACATTATATAGAAATTATATATTCAAAAATAACTTATTAATTTTTTTCCATTAGCTGCTTAGTGAAGAGTGTTTCAAAACTAAATGTCATGTTACATATGGAAGTACAATATTTGCATTTTTTCCTGAAACCACCCCGTAATTTAATATGACTGCATCTCATTGCTTTAGTTTTAATTAGCACTAGTGTCTGCCAGTTAAGAGAAGTCTCTAATGCCTAATTTTAGAAACTACAGCATATCTAAAGGTTAGATTAAACTGAAAGAATATAGACCTGACTTTTTGGTTCACATTTTCTCTTTAAGTTGGGAATTCCTTTACAGAAGAATCGACATAAAAATGGGATGATCATATTTTTTGGCTGTTGTCCCAAATTCCCAAAGATGGGCTGCTTTCATTTCAGTATTTAAAATTCCTGTGGACTCTGCATATTGTTACACTGGCTGTCTATATTCTTGACCTCAAGAACAAAACTACGGAATCATGTAGTGCAAAAAACTTTGCTCAAACTGTCCTTCGTTATAGGCCACTGATGGGAAAGGTTGTTAGATACAGCCTGGAGGTATGACAGCTTTCAGAGTCTGCTGTCTGTGCTGAAGTGGCATTAAGCAGAGAGCAATTTAAACTGAGATCCTGTCTTACAGCTCAGAGAGTCCAGTAGGCCGCCTCTGCAGTCAATGGGAGAATCAAGGCCCTCGGGGTAATTTAGGGCAGGACTTTTGTCCTCTGTTGTCTGAGTATAAAGGAAAAAAGGAGGAGTAGCTGGCAAAGCTGGATGTCTTAAGTTGAGTGTAAGAATATATCCCCTTCCTCTCCACGCTACTGTTTTAATAAAGTAAACGTATTTACCTGTGGGTAACACGGCTTTCAAAAAAAATCACATTCTAGCAATGTGCTGCTGTTCAGATAAAACTCATTTTTCCTTGTAAACTCTTTGATGCTGAAGTTCTGGTTTCCAAGAAGGAAATAATTTAACTCCCGGGAATATTTATCTTCCATAGAAAATTTTTGGAGAATTGCAGATACAATGTTCCAAATTAAAAAAATTACTTTCAGGTTGCTCACTGCATGAGCTTGAAACCTGTCAGTGAGAAGGAGAAAGAATTTCTTGGAATTCTGCAGTTATAGGACTGATCTCAAGGCTGCTCTTGACAAAACTGTGACACAATCTTTTGTCTGCTTGCAAACTTTAAGTGAGTCTTGTCCACCAGGTTGCAGTTTGATCTCTACAACATGAATAAACAATATAGTCTCTGTCTCTAGGAATGTATCTTCCATAACTGGAAACAGAAAATGAACACCTTCCCACGGCTATTTTGGTCAGTCATATAGGAAACATTTCAATTGTGTGTGGTTGTTTGCTAAAAATCAAAAACCAAATTCCCGGAGTAGATTAACCATTCACATAAGCCAACAACCAGATTTGTAGAACTCGTGCCAAGCTGAACGATTGCATTTACATGTGGGAAACTAGCTGAGAGGAGCTGTCCCTTTCACAAAAAGCTGTCTTCCTTAATTTCGAAAACTGAATTCTAAGTGCTTCTGCAGTAATCTCATGTGCTTGTTTTACTAAGGCACTACACCCCAGTGTAGAGACAGTCTGCCTTCCCATGAGCTGGTGGCATGATGGTTTAAATAACGGGTGAGCCTTACTCTTTGAATCCACTTGAAAATTCTCAAAAACATGATGAGACTTTGGTGGTGCTTTCCTTAAATACAGTGTTAAAGTTCTTTTTTGAAGTAAATAAGGCTTTACGGAAGTTAAAAGTTTGAAAAGAGAATAAGCACAAATGAAACTATGCCACGCTCTTTAGAATTGACATTTTATCCCATTTTTAAAAATGTATTAATGTAATATATTTGTTTAATACATCTAATGCCCCAGTTTAAGGAAGATTAGTAGGAACATCTCTTCACAACTGAATTTGAGTCAAAAAGTAAAGACAAAGGGAGTCCCGTGCCTCTTTGTCCTGCTAACAAAAATACTCCTAGTTGCTAAAAACATGAGGGGAGGATAAGCACAGCATGAATGGCAGATGGATATGGCAGCAAATTTTTACTAAGTTGGAAAAATGCCATGATCAGTAGCTGACTCCTTACAATGTGCTGCTGCTGTAGTTAAAAGAAGAGAGGCACGTTTGTTAACAGCCAGCCCACTGCAACCAGAGGGACTTCTGTTTGCAGTGCATGTTGTGTGGTATAACTCAGGGTGGCTTTATACAGGTAATGGGAAGGTGGCATAGGGAGGCAGAATGACTTGGACTTCTGGCTGATTCTGCCAGCAAAAGGTAGAAAAAAAGAAAACTTACTATTTTTTGAGGAAAAAAAAGTGGATAACATTTCTGTGCTTCTAAAACTGTTCCTAAATTACATATTTGCTCTAAAAATCAGGCCATAGTTTTATTGCATTATTTTTGAAGTGGCCGCACTGAATGTTGGCCACTGTCTTCAAATGTAGAAATCTGGAGTGAAGTTCTTGCTTTGACACATGACTCCCAAACAGCACAAATGCTTTTCTCCTGCAAAAACCACAGACATCAGCTGGAGCTGTAAAGGCTGAGCACCTCTGAAAAAAGAGTATCTGCTTTACCTAAGATTTTTACCTTTGCATGAGGTTTCTATTTAGAATCATTTGCCAATCTTGTCTTTTATTTTTAACTTGGATATGGCTGATGGCTGTTCCTTAGTTACGCTGTAAAAGCAACAGCCATACATAGAACACTACCACCAGAGTTTTTCTATTCCAACTTCCGTTGTGAAACTTAAAAGTCCTGTCATCTGAAGGAAGGGGAAGATTATAAAAGTAACCTCCCTTTCTTGATTCTCGTATTTTCATCTTCATTTAAGTATCATGTGGTGGTGTGGAAGACATGCCCCTCATAGCCGTATTTTCCTTAGTTTATGTGATTTGTCCAAGCAAATTGTGGAACCTGACTGCTTTCAGATAAAGTTGTGTTGTGTCTCAAGAGCAAACAACAGACATCATTTTTACCTGTTCAAGTTGCAAAAGGTCACAGTGGGGAATTTGATGTTTTCCACATACTGAACCACCACTGTAGTTGTGGTTGGCCAGCTGAAGTAGTAGATGAAGCGACTGCAGATCTGCCAAGTGACAATGGCAGGGCAGCCTGCCACTATCAGCAGCCACAGTGCTCTGCAAGCCTTGCTGTGCATGTGGACAATGTTATGCAAGCCATGAAATGAAGTGGATGAGGCAAACTCCTCATGATACCTCCTTCTGTCTTCCAAATGTGGCAGCAGTTTCTTTATTAAACACAACCGTATCTTTTCCAATATTCCTGAATATGGAGCAAAGTGAAGACATTTTTTAAAATTTAGCATTTGACCATCACTTAAGAAAGGAATCCACATAATTCTGATATTGAAAAGCAGATGTAAAATTTCCCTTTAATTGTAAATCCTCTCTTTAAGTAGAGAACTTCTGAGGATGGAAGAGTTGTGTGCTAAAAGATGAGCTCAGTGCTGCCCTGAGTACAAACTATATCTTGCAGTATTTCAAGCCCAGAAATGTTTAAGCACTTTAATTTAAAAGACCAGTTCCAATTCTGGGGAAAAGATTGGATTTTGATATACCTCAGGGATCTAAAACCACAGGTTGCTGTGAACTTACTGTGAAAAATGAAACATCTCATTTTTACAGTAATAACCCGATAAAGGACTGGTTCTTCACACATGCTCTGACAAGTAAGGTTAAAAATGAATGATATGAATGATATAAAAGGGAATTTCACTCTTTCACCGCTAAAAATTTCAGGATAAGACTTGAAGGTTACAGGTTCAAAAGAATATCTAATCTCATTTTCTTAGGTTCATACTTGTCTGATTCCATAACTTTGAAATGGGATGAGTTTAGTTTTCGTTTGCCTCATGTTTTCTGTAAACTGATATTAAAATAAACCAAACCAAACAATTTTTAAATCTAAGTTCAAGGGCTATAGCAGTAATGAATATAATCAGTACCTGGAACTTTCTTATGCTTGATGCTGGATAATCTTTCGGACATGGATTTAAACATAATTTTCTCTCCCAAAATACTCAAATGAGGGAAACTTCATGAGACCTTTTTTGTATCTTGTCATAATTGGGTCACTCTCTTTGCAAAGTGCTTCTTTTACCGATTGCTATCCACTACTTTATTTTGACATTAAGTCCATAAGAACAGTAAATCAAAGAAAGTATATGAGACAGTTATTAGTCTCTGAAAATATATTATTTAGATCAGTGTTTAACAGCAATTAAATTCTTCCCTTCTTCTTTTTTTAACCAAAAATTAGGTTTGAGAGTTTGCATGTGTGGTAGGAAGAGGATATAGCCTTTTTAAAACCGGCTTACTTGAGGCTATTACAGTTGGGCAAAGGAACAAAGGCATGGAAGAGTCATCTGCCAAAGCCACATCAGCCACATCGTGACCACATCAGTACCCTGGGGTGTTTCTTTGGTCCACAGTCTCTGGACTGTGATAATGAAATCCCAGGTAGTGCTGGGTTTCAAAATGTTTCTGAAGGGAAAGTATTTGCTTTATGTTGTTCTTTTAAGGTCTGTGTAAGAACTTTGATCAATATCACATAATTTACTATTACTCTGTTTTATCATCAGTTTTCCGCTACAAAACTGTTCAAAAGTTTGTCTCCTAGCTCTAATGACTATTGGAGCCCACTGCAAATCTGTTCAGCCCTGTGTGGTTTTGTACATCGTGCTGGAATGGAGTGGATTTCTGGTTTTGCTGTAGGCTTCTCTCTCACCAGCACATGGGCAGTGGGCCAAATTCTTTGCATATTCCTCAAAAAAGAGCAGAGAGAATACATTTCTAACGTGTCTGCATCTGCTGCCTGTAGACTCCAACAAGACACCACAGGCAGGTCAGATCCTTTTCTCCAAGCACAGTGCTGTGTGTGTTTATTTCTCCTATATGCACTGTGCTAGGTACGAGAATGATAGCGTGTCCCTACATAAAAGTCCAGTGCCATCAAAAATCACTAGTTACCTTAATCAGCAGAAGTGTAACTTTGAATCTATGCAAACATGCAACTAAACTGTATTTCAGCTCTTGTGCATAGCTAGTACAGTAAACAGGAGGAAGCAGAAATGATGTTTCAGCTGGTTGCAAAAGCTTTGCTTTTAATGCTTAAGATTATCTAACAATAGCATGCTGCTGCTTTCATTACTCTGGTTCCTCAGCAGAGGAATTAGGACCACTTTGTGAGTGTGTTAAAGAATTCTTACCCTACTTCTAGATTTCTTTAGAAAATGCTATTATTAAAAAAAAAAAAAAATTAGGAAAAACGATTGTTAAATACTCCAAGTAGGGGTCAAATGGTAAACTTCTGGTGTGAAATTTCTCGCATGGGGTAGATTGGAAAATGGTATCAAATATGTAAGTTAGGAATAGCCATTGATTTGTGATTTGCTCTGTTTGTGAGGAATAGATACATTCCAGTGATATATAATTAATAATAGAACAGTTATTCCAGATCTCAGTTAGTGAATGGTAAAATAATACACCACAATAATGGATGGGTGTGAGATTATAAATGATTAACCCTTCCTTCCCTTTAAGGGTGGGTCATCACATCCTGTGCTGTGCAACACTTAGGCTGTGTGTACCTGGCCTAAGATTCTGTAACCAACACAGATGGACTAGCTGTAAGTGAGTTAGAGTATCCAAGTTGCTGCTAGATAGACAGTAAGAACTTAGTAAGAACTTAGACACGTTAGACAATAAGGTCTTGAGAGCACAGTGTTCTTTTACTACCAATACAAAGTACATTTAATGTAGGTACTTGTAAACAAAAAGACAAATATATCAAGAAGCCCAATTTTTATAGCAGATCCAAAGAGTAGAGAATGGATAAGTAAAAAAAGCAAGGAGGTAACGAAATTAGATGAATAGAGGAATCTAGGTTCAGGAGCAAACCACATATTAGGAACCAAATATAGGACCTGCATGTAAGAACTAGTAAGGTAGCTCATATGTTCAGAATGGGCTGCAGATGCTTTGCCTCGGGAAGCACTGATGACTGGAAAAGCTCTGAGAGCCCTCATGCTTAGACAGATAAACCCTGTTTTCCCAGATTTCCCAGTAAATGTTGTTAAAGAAGAAATTACTTTGCTGAATTTATAACCAGGGATACATGGGCATACTGTTATGGGCTTATAGAAATTCAAATAGAGATTCACATAGTAATAGGGACATTCAGAAATTATCCCCTCAGAAATTCACAGTATCTTTAATGTTAATGCTATAAATTGGATTTAAAGGGTTTTTTTCACTTCAGTCAGCAGGCAACTGGTAACCATCTATAACTACTTGTACAGTAACTGATAGGTAATAAGTATAGGCTCTTTGATTTAGTGGAGAAAAAGATGTAACAGGACTGAGTGAGAAGAACTGGAAGCTAAGCCATAGGAGAAATAAGGTACAACATTTTTATTTTTGTACTCCCGATGTTTAAATGTGATTGGATTTTCATTAATATAATAAAAAAGAATGGCTTTTTAAAAGATCACTTATCTTCATCCAGAGCTCTTACCTGAAAGAAGTTATTTCAGGAGGGTTGTATGGCCTCTGTGCTAGGGTTAGTTAGTCTAGATAGATTTCCGCTTTCCTCTTTGCCTTCATCTAAAAATCATTCAAGTGTGGTATTATTCAGAGAAGCAATTGCCTAGTTAAAACTGTATTAGCTTTATTCTAAATACACAGAGGGCCAATAGCTAAAGACTTTTTTATTTTCTTAAGTAAGCATAAAATTTTTTTTTCTACAAGATTTTTTTAGCTCTCCCTTCTTCTTTGTATCTTGAAAAGCTACACTACTGCTACTTTTGGACATGATAACAAATAACAAAGCTCTAAAGTACTCTAAAATAACTAGTCACGTACCTTTGGCATCTGATTGAATGAATCTCCCAAGCTGGTCCATGAGGCCGTGCTTATTTCAGGAAGGAAGGGATGGATAAAAAGCTGCCTTACCACTGTGATCACTGCTAGGTAATGGCTTTTATAGAACACTAAATGGGAGGTGATACTCAATGACACATAGGACCAGGTAATTTACCTGCTAGGGTTGCTATGTTTTGCCTTTCATTAACATGGTCTGCAATGTAAAAGAGAAGATTATTTTTATTACACGATCAGATGTACACATTTATATACATTTCAATTACATATTATGCTAATAGTAGTACAAGTGCACTTGTGCATTTGCATCACCTTGCAAATTTCTTTCATATTTTTTCCTTTTGTTTTAGAAAGGCCAATTACCTTCACTAAAGTTCTGTGCTGTTTGGAACTGAATAGCTTCTCTTGCAGTAGATAAGGAGCCATTTCTTGGTCTGGAGGGCAGAAAATCTCTCTCACTAGGTTCCCACCAGGAACAGGATGCAGTCCATTCACACTTTGAATAGCTGTCTTCACGACCAGCTCCAGATTTCATATTCTTGTGGACTTCAACAAAACATGAGCTGATACTCCTAAGAACTCACCCTGGGGGCAAGGATGAATATACATGCAGGGTCAATCATTCCAGCAAGGCCTTATGCAAAAGGACAGAGACTGCTTTTTTGTTAATGTACAATATTATCTTGTTTGAAATTTATTTCAAGGAAAGAATGGAATAAATATAAAAGTGAATAAATATACTAGAAAATTCAAAAGTGGGATGCACTTGATTAATGCTTTAGGAAAATGTAAGGAAAAAGCCCCCCTCGCATTCTCTTTCTGATATCTTTATTTCTTTCTCTCTGTTAGCAATTGTCCAGATGATCACCTACAGTGTTCTTGGCTTATCAGGTGTATTAGCTTGGCTCCTTCGTGTCTCACAGCCTGGTTGTTTGCTATTTTCTGGTTGTGCTGTTAATGCTACAAGCAACAAGGTAAAGCACTGAACTCCATTTAAGTATTACTGGCTGGCAAGATTCTGTACTCTACTTCTTGGAATTCCCAGCTCCATTTGTCAGTGTTGCCTCATCGGTGGGACACTCTGCTAGGCCAAGCTTTGCACAGCACTTGTGTTGACTCAAACCGTTTATCAAGATCTGTTTGTAACTCGACCCCAACTGATGCTCTGCCGAGCAGTCGTCGAGCGCTGCAGATCCATTGAGTCCTATTAACGCAAACCACTGTAATTCACAGAAACCAGACAGCACCTCTTGACCAAGTTGCTTGAGCTCATAAAACAAATTATGTCAGTCTTTTATACTGTTACGTGCATAGAATTAAGAAGTATAAACTTGTAAGTTACTTGCTCTCTATACAGCAAATGATTCAACTTTTTTTTTTTTCAAATTTTATTGCTGCCTTACAAAGGGTTGTTATGCTTATGTAATACTTTAGATGAACAAGGCTCCTGTTGTCTTGCTGTGTTTTACATAAGAAATTGATTTTGAAAATTTTCTTTCTTTTATGGTTGTTTTATATTAATTCTTAAGCAAACACTAAGGGGCCAAGACCAGCCATCTTATGTTTGTTCATCCTTCCCAAATGGCTTGGACAAACAGTTTCCAGGTTGTAAATTGGGCACAGGCAGCTTGCTCTGTCCACTCCCTCCTAGCATATGTATCTGGTTATTTAAACCACACATTCCTTAATACTTGATGCAGTAAAGATTAGGAAAACCAACTGTTGACAGAGGTGATCACCACTTTTTGCATTCATATATAATGCAAATGTTGTACTCAAATTGTTATTTGAAGTCAAATCTTAAGTGCTGTTCAGTTCTGTGGTTATGGTGCTAAATTAAAAAATAATGCTGCAGCCAGTGTAACTACATAGCTATTTCCTGAGACAACTAGATAACGTGTTTCTGATAAAGTTAATTCTTTATAGCCTAGTTGCAGCAAAATATCTTCTGAGAATTGTTATGGGTTGCTGAGATAAAATACATGCATACACAAGTATGTATTTGGTGTATATTTAGCTCCATTAGACAATTTTGTATTTTTTAGTATATGTTAAAGTGTTTCTTTCCAATGCCTGTTACATTGCATGACACTCTGTAAGTGCTTTCTTGACATTAATGCTTCTGTTTTGCTTTGCTATCTTTTTTGATAGAAGCATCTCAGACATTATCTACTTTTAAGACTGAAGTAATGCATTTGCTAATACAGCAGACTACAAATACTTTTACTCAATTCATACAAAAATATTAGCAAAAAAAGGGAAAAGAGAGGAAAAAACAATGGAGTGATCACCATCTGGATTGTTATAATGTATTGTCATTGCCATTTCATGGAATGCTGGTAACTAGTTGCATATGCAAGCACCTGTCTTGCTCCTTCCTTCGAGAATGTACTGCCAATGAATTCAGCAATGAGGGACAGCAGGGCAGAAGGGGCTGCAGCAGAAGGTGCTCAAGGAGAGTTTGAGGACTCATTGAGTCTCTCTCTACATCGAGGAGGAATCAGCTATGACTGGAGAAATTATGAGCTCTCATTGTTTTCTCGTGCTTACAGATACTAGAATTTTCTTACTTTTTGTTTTCTTACGTCTGAGTTGTCTTGCCATAATTTAAACTGGTTACTCCTTTTCCCATCCTCTGGTATAGCAGAAGTTGCTTATTGCTCTTCCTTTTGAAAGGAAGATATTTCTCACTTTCCACCCGCTATCTTCTCTTAGTTATACAAGGCAATTCTTTCCATCTTTCTTAAGGGGCTACATTTTCTACATCAAACATTCATTGTTTTTGCCATCCTCTTCTGAGCCCTTTCCATATTGTCTTCATCTGTCTTGAAGAGTGGTGCCCAGGACATAATATAACAGATAAATTCTTTCTGATGCTGGATGGAAAGGAGGGATTCTGTGCCATGTAGAAATTTTCTATTTAAAAATTCCAGTATAAGATTTGCTCTAAAGAATTTCTTACTTGCCAATTTGGTTATCACAGCTTAAGTACAAAAGTACTGCTCTTTGCATCACAGAAGCTGCACATTATTAATTTCAGTGCATTAAGGTAATTTTGAATTCTAGCTCCCATCTACCAGCATGCTATTAGACCTTCCAGGCTGTTCTCATTTTTCAGTTTAAGAAGTGTACAACCTATTCCATCACCCCAGCCATTAATGATAATACTGAATAGGATGAGATGAGCAAATTTTTATTGATGTTTGTCCTAAACCAGCCCTTTGCACTTGCCAGACAGCTGTACTGTGGAGTAAACAGCAGCACGAACTGAGCTACGTGGAGGCATGGGAGTATTTTACGGTTCCAGGTTTGTGCTTCACTGGACCTGACAGGTAACCAGGATTGGGGTGTTCAGGAGGGGAAGAACAATAGCCTTCCTGTACTAAAGAATTGCACCCTGCAATGTGTGGCTGCAAGGCATTAGTAGAGGGTAGGTTTGCCTTGGGACAATGCTGTGGCGTGTGTTCAAGATATGTTCTTTCTCCTAAGTTTATAGTTCTGGCTGGCATTGATACATTTGCATGGATACTTGAGCAATAATTACCAGTCAGAAATAATCAGCATGTGAAAGAAATACTACTGCATTTGGCTGAACCACAAATGAGAGACAGCGGGGAGAAGGTTGTGCTGGGAGGTGTGAAATATAAATGAAAGTTAAAAGTATGCTGGGAAGTGGTGACACAGTTTTTTGTGTTTAAGAACTTGAGCAAATGCAATATTTAAAAAGAAAAAAAAAAATCTTTCCAGCACTATCTCGTGTCTTTGTTTGTAGTTTGCAAGACCTTGAGCTCTGTTCCTCCCCCAGTTACAAACGTCTGATTGGATTATTAATATTGCATCAACTTTAAGCTTGTTTGTTTTAGCCTGGAGTCACCAAATTTTAGTTCTCTTAAAACCAACTGTTAATTTCAAATGCTAGTTAGATAGCAAGTCCAGTTTTGAAAATCACAAAACACTCATTTCAGCAGAGGACACATTTTGGTGCCAAGTTTATCTTCTGCTCTTCACCTTCCTTTTATGCGTCTTTATTCACCTGTCTATCTCTTGTTATGTTATTAAATTGTGTGAGGGAGTGATTTTTGGCAGAGTAGCCAACACAGTGAGGTTCTGGCTTAGGACACTGGAGGCTTCACCTCTGCAATTTGAGTTGCACCTTGTCAACCAAAACCATAGCAGCTGTACTGCTTTTCACTATTATAGTTGTGCGTTTGTTGTCCAAATTATTTCATCACTGTAATTTTATGAAATTAACAATGCAACATCTACACGTAGAAAAGATATTTTCCTTTTGAGTATTTTGTCTCACAAAGGTCACAGCAGAATCTACTCAGGTGCAGAACAGGGTGACTGAGACTACAGAGGTATAGTGCACTTATTTCTCATTAGCCATGACTTAGTACCGAACAGAAATGAAAATTACTCGATAATTTGGCCAGAAGTTTGAAACTTGTGCAGGGAAATACTCTTTCACACGATACGTGCTTCAGTTATGGAACTCATTGCTGCCAACTGTGGATTCACAGAATCCACAAAAAGGTTATTAAATGCAAGGACACAGGTATCTTACTAAGTCCTGGGCTATCAAAATTGGAAAGTTAGATGAACATGCTGGTGAAATTATTGCACTGTAAGCTTGCTTTTTAGTTTGTTGGAGGGGTTTTTGTTTGTTTTGGGTTTTTTTTGTTGATGGTGTTTTGTTTTTTAATGTTTGTTTCTTTTGTTCTAGTATCTCTTCCCAAGACATCTTTTAATTTCTATTTGAAACTTTTCAGCATGGCATGACCGACTCGGATCTTTGTCTCACCGCAGACATTGTTACACAGGTAGAAGCCATGTGTGCTGGGTAGCTCCTAGTCTGCAATTGTTGGACATGAGTGTTGGGGAGCTTTAGTGTCATTTGTTTGTAGTCAGAAGTTCTCTGAGCTCTTTCTTCAAGTTAGCAAACACTAGACAAATTGATCTGTGATGATTTTGAAATCAGAATGAGAGTTTGAGCAGTAGAATGGATGACACTGTGCAAGCCACTTGTGTGTATTTTTTCTTCTCCATAAGTGATTTCATGTAGGAAAACTTGAGATTTGGCTTGGGTGAACAGGTCACTTCCAATTCCCACTTTTGTTGGATTCATGACAGTACATAGGAGGTCAGTCTTGCTTACCTGTCCTCATCAGAGCATAATATTTCAGACAGAGCCCCACAGTGAGAACATGCAGACTCTTGGCTCTGACTATATCCATAAATCATGCTGCAGGGCACCTCTGCCTTACATCAAACCTCCCCTTGGCCAGGCTAGAGAAAGGCTCCCTTTTTGCCCATATGAACCACTTCTCTCAGTCCAAGTTCAGTTTGTCTCTGCTCTGCAACCCTATTGCAGCCAGTCCAGCCACCCTACATCCTCCTGGGGAAGGGGAGGTAAACGGAAGGGGGAGAGGGGTGGATTAAGAAGGGTGCTTAACAATTCCCATGCTTGGTCACAAAGCCTGTGACAGTTCATTTGAGGACCACAAAGAGCAGTTCTGGGAAGCTGTGGGGGGGGGTTTTCTGCTGTATGTGACTGTCTTGTGTTCAGCCCAGTCACAAAACAGAACATTCTCACTGTCTGCTGAAGGTTAGAGTTCTCTGTGGTGAAAAGAAGGCTTTTAATCTGACTTTCAAGTGTTAAAAGTAAATAAACAACTAAATAAAAGCTCAAGGGCACATGTACTCTTGGTTTTCATGGCCTTGCTCATTTATCCACAGCATGAACAGCAAGTTACATGTGTGGTTAGATCTGCTTCTTTGTGATTCTGAGTGTTCAACATGAAAAAGGGAAATGAAGGTACATTTTGAGAAAAAAGCGATACCATAATTTAAAATTAAGGTTGTGTTTTGCTTTCAGAGATATTCACATTGAAGAGCTTTTTTCATCAAGACTTGTTTATGATTATACTAATAGAGAGAGATGACAAAGTGGCTATAAAATCTCTGTTAGGATATGAATGCCACTCAAATAAAAATCAGGTCCCTACAGTGAGCCCCAAATTTGAGCAACATGGCAGAAGCACGTTAATTTCTAAGGGCGTCTGCAGCCCTGCCAGAGTTCAAGGCTCTGAGCTGATTCAAACCTGAGGGCTCTTGTAACCTGTTCTATCATCTACACTGCCAACAGACAGTGTCATAATCAGGTCACGCAAGTCACTTAAAAAAATTATTTTACTACCAAGCTCATTACGCACTTTGAAGCCTTACTGAGATCAGATGAAAGGAGCCAGTAAGATGAATGAATGATCTGTATTTTCTATGGTTTTATTTCAGGGGTTTTCAAGTCCTCATCAAGACATCTTTTTCCACTGCTCTTGGAGAGTTTGAGATGTGTTGTAGTTGCAATGGTTAGATATCTGAATTCAGGTAGTGTGAGATTAAATTTTCGTAAATGAATGGATGCAAATATTATCCATAATATTACCCAGTTTTTCAGGAATTGGTCAGTTTACAGCTTTGGGACAAGTCAGCTATGAGGTCCTTAAACAAGGAATTTGAAATGTTGGAAACACTGGAAAAAACTTTCTAAATTGCTCTTGTCTTACTGATTTATTTGATTGACTGAAGCTGGTCTGTTGCTGAATTGGAAGGGGAGTTTGTATATTTCTTGGTTAGACAGTATCCCCAGCTAGATTTCAAGTGAGTTTGCTAATCCTGAACAAATTTATGGTACTATTACTTCCCAAATAGGGACTTAATGTTTTGTTAAGCACAGAGTGTAAAAGGGCTCTGATACTTCAAAGTCCTTTGCCTACTGGGTAGGCAATTTAAAGGTTGCCAGTCAGGGATCATTGCACTGGAAATTTATCATTCTCTGTGTTTCACAGAAGAAAATAAAACTGCACAGGAAAACACACATTAACATATTTTGTGAGGTTAAACATTGAATATTTTCCAACTGTCCTTATTTATACTAGTTTCACACTTTTTTTATTTGTGCCTCAGAAAAGATAACAGAGAACTCGGTCTCATTAGGCAGGCTCAGTCTGGATGTTTCAGGTGAAGATATATAGGAATGACAAGATAAACCTTCCTATTCCATGTCTTTGAGATCTATGGATGTGCAAGATTTCTACATTTGTAAATCAAGCTGTTTGAGTGCAAATATGTGAAAAGCAGTTTTCAACATTTAATTTCTGATCTGTTCACTTTCATCTCTAGTTGTCTGCATCTCTGCGCACATGTGTAGGTGTGTGTGAGGAGAGGATTATTTTCCTCTGTCAGGTTTTACATCATGAAGGAAGAACTCCTTGGCCTTGCTCGGTGGGTTGCTTCAGTGAAGTCCTACTTTTCTTGTGACTCAACTTAAAATTAAGCTGATATGTGTAGAGCCTGAACAGTGTATCCATCCCATCACCCACACACTACATACACATTTACTCTTAAGTGACTGGAACAGCTGAAACCACCACACAGAGACCACCGAGCATAAGTCTTGCAGAGAGCAAATGATCCAGGGTCACAGACGTCCTGTAGTTTTATTTGCAGTGAAACTGAGCATTAACTTTTTTTTCAGAAAGGGCTGGCAGGCAGAAGAAAAGTGTATGCTAGTTACATGTTACGTCATTGTGTGTTAAGCTGATGACCAGATAGAATTGAGTAACATTTGTCAATAAATGAGAGAGAAACTTTTGTGCAAGGAGATAAAATTAGGAAATTATTATGAATTAAATAACTGGAAAACCATCATGAAAGGTTTTAGTTCTTTACTTAATCTGTGTACATTTTTTGAATTTACATATATTACTTGAAATCCCTTTGAATAAGCACTATTTAGTCTGCCATAGAAAGATGTTTTTCTTCTCCCCTCCCCCCTTCCTTTCCCCTTTCCATGTGTCTGATTTTTTAAACTTAATAGTATCCTGATACAAAAGGCTGCAGGTTAAAAACCTACTTTAACAATTCCTGAATTTATTAAATATTGCCTTTTTATCACACATAGACCTCTCATTGACTTACACCTTACACATTACGCCTTACACCGGTGTCCAGAGAAGCAACTGGCAGAAACCTTGCAGTAAAAAGCACAAAAAACATGTGCCATAGGACAAAACAAGAAAACATTCATTTTTTAACTGGCAGAGAAAAACGCAATCCTGGAGAGCCAACAACACATGAACTTCCTGACCTTTGTGCTGCAATAGTTTCTGTAATTATTGGATAGTGGGGATGGGCTGAGGGCTGAGGTGGGGAGTTTGGGGGCTGGCCTTGGCAGTGAGATAAAGTTACATATAAGGGAGCTGCAGCAGCTTTGGGAACACTAACAGAGTATATTCCCTGGTGCACAGCTCAGCGAGTTTGGATCCTGAAATCATGACCGGTTGCCCCTTCGCGGGGAAGAATTACCTGTGAGTCCTTCCTCTCTGTGTTTTGCTTTATAAATTCAATTCAAATGATATTGTTTTAGTGCAAAATATGAATTTTCAGAGAGGAATTACTTACTATCAACTAAGAGACAGCTGTAGATACCACTAAATGAGTAGAGATAATACAAGGACTTGTCTGAGCACTTGTTATTGATGAACTAGATGTGATGTTCCCAGCTGTTACTGTGACAAGAGGAATTTCAGTTTTTATCTAAAGCCTGCTTTACTGGTTCTGTTTATCAAAATAAAGCATTGTTTGAATTGTAGATGCATCTGTTACTAAAAAGGCAGGTATATCCATAATTCTTCAATTAAATAGTTTACATATTTGTTTCGTTTTCTTCTTAGATTTAATTTTAACAAGTTATCTTTGGAAGATGAAAATGACGAAAAATCTCAAGAAGGAATAAACAAAGCCAGCAAAGGTGGGCTTATCTATGGAGACTAGTTTCACACAAGTTTAAGGACTTCATGTTTGCTGTCCTGGTTGCTGTTACGACTTGAGGCAGGACCTGTGTTTGACACTTCTCCCAGCACTCAGCCAGTCACTAAAACAGGTCTCCAGGCGTAACAGGCACAGGTGCCCACCTCAACTGGGACCTCAAGGTGGACTGTGGGAAGGCTTCTCTAACTGCAAGGAAGAAGGATATTTGGGGGGGTGTTGGTAGGGAATTATCCATATTGGTAAGCCTAAACTGTAAAGTGACACACCACAAAAAGCTTTCTTTGGTCTGACAATAATCACTCAGCAATTTCTGCATGTCAGCAGGCTCTGTGCAACTTCCTTCAAAGTCTGGAACACTTGGCTGGAAAAGTATATTTCAGAAATCTAGGGGGTAGGATGATGGACATAAAAAAAAAGGACATAAAAAACCCCCAAACAAAAATGGCAACAACTAGAAGTAATTAAGAAATAAGTAAAATTAAAATGCTATAGGTAATACAAGTATCCAGAAATTATTATTTTTTTTCTGAGAGCATGAACCAAAGTGAAGGGAATTAGTCTATGCTTGTGAAATGATTTGTTGATATACTGTTTGGAATCTTGAAAAGATTTATTTGAATGCAGCTATGATTAGATTGTAAATTTGACTAAGAAAAAAAATTTAGTAACGTCCGAACTGAAATTATTACTGCGGCCTCAAATCAGAGCTCTTAAGCAGATGTTATTGTATGATTATTCAGAATTTTACTATAGAAACCCTGTTTTCATGGGACACAGTATAGATCTACAATCTGGAAAGCATGCTGGATATTTTGTTTTCTCTATTTTTTTTTTTTTTTTACCATATATATGTATAAAACTAAAAATACTTTAAAAATTATTTTCAAAACTTTATTGCTTGAGGTACCTAAATATTGAGGTTCCATTTTAGGCAAGATTTTTTTTAAATTAAAAAGTAAAAGTCATACCTGAGACAATTTAGTCAAACTTCTCATATAACCTAGAGTGTGAGGTCTGTATGTGTATTTTTAAAAAATATTATCCTTAAAAATTAGCTATACGCAGTAGGACTACCATTGCTTACAGTAGAATTGAGAGCTTTACAGAACAGTCTTACCTTTATTTTTAAGCTGAACAAAATATTGAATGCTCAAGAACTTGAGAGTGAGAAGAAAGGGAAAAAAATCCATGATGAGCATCTTTTCATTGTGACACATCAAGGTGAGTGGGGGAGTGCAGTGGTGGTTGACCAACATTTTTGCCATGGGGAGTTATTTGGTGCTGACAAACGATTTGTTTTCATTTTAGACACTAGCACAGCAATAGCTCTGTCTTTTATCTGCTTTTATATTTGTATATATCCCTATATAAATTGTAAAGTGTAATCAACTCTATGCTTGTGAAGCCATATGTATAACCTTTGGATTTGGTAAAACAAGGTATGGATGGTTCTATTCTTAGAGAAATTAAGGTGGTGAAAATCTTGGTGTCGTCCAAGCAACAGGATGCTATGCAGTTTATTGTAGGCAAATTTTGTGTGTTGCCTTGTGCTTTCTCTGAAATTTCAATCCAGTTTTAACCATCTAGAATCTGACTAGAAATCAGCACACTGGTTAGGCACTCCCTAATGCCCATACCTGCCTGTTTTCCAGAGCCTGGCCTGATATTTTCTGTTACTGACAGAAAACACAGATTGTAAGCAGCTCTGGAGTTAGATTTTATTGAATTATCAGATCTGGATTTTCTCTTCCCTCCTTTTGTAATGAACAACCTGTAGATCAAATATCTGATGTGTAAAAACATACTTTTAAAAATTCTATCAATATTTTCGACTCTAGATTATTTCATGGAATACTTTTGGTAAAGGACAGAATACTGTAACAAGTAATAAGCGTATGTGTCAGCATCTTCTTGTGCACTGGCAGTGTCAATGCAGGCTATTCATTTCAAATCAAGTTGCAAGAATTTTTCTTTCTTGGTGCTAAGAAGAAAAAAGAAAGTAACCTTGAAGTTGATGCTAACAGTGTCTTTCTTGTTGTAGCATATGAACTTTGGTTTAAGCAGATTTTGTGGGAAATGGACTCTGTGCGAGTGATCTTTCAAAATGGTCATGTAAGTTAAAAACAAATATTAATTTTTGGAAAATTCAGCCCTGTTTTTCTCTTGTTTCCTGCCTCTCAGTCTGATATACTTAGGTTTACTAAAGCAACAAATGCTGTTTTTAGAAACAGCATCAAAAGACCAAATAGAATTTGGCTGAGTGGCTCTTATATCCTGATACTACAGATTCTTGACCAGCAAATTCTTATTTCCTCCAGAAGCATGCCTTTTGTGTAGATCACCTTCCAAGGCCAATTTCATTGGCCATACTCTCATACTCTCTTGCTAGTGCTGGGTAACTGCAGAAACTTAAGTTGGAAATAGTCTACTGCAGAAAAAAGCAGCCTCAGAGACAAATCTGAAAAGCATAAGGCTCACAAGAATTTTTATGTTGAAAAGTCATTTCTGCCTTTGTTCAGTTTTTGAAGACTACACATTCAAACTCTTCACATTTGTCCAAAGCTAAACACACGTTATAAAATAGGTAATAATGGAAAACTCTTGACTTGATACTACATCCACAGAAAAAAGCTGACTGCATGCAGTTTGAGAAATACCTTGAGTACATCAAGAGCATGTGTCTACAAAGAAAATTTGAAACTAGACCAGTCTGAAAAAAGGAATCTTCTTTCCATAAGGTCCAATGAAAATGTTCTCTGTTGCCCACTATATTCCTAATTGCATTGGCTTTTTAGTTTAACATCTTATCAAATTATAGCTGACCAAAATCAGTTCTTAAGAAGAATAATTTTTCTTTATTTATTTTTGTGAAAAATGAAGCCATGCTTGCAATCAGAATTTGAAATGTCAGTGTTAAGGTTAAGTACACAGCCAAGCAATTAGGGAAATGGTTATCATCTGCCATTTTTCGTAGTTTGATATTTCCTGGTTGCATGCTCAGATTTTAGAGCTAAGTTTAATCCCATTGAAACTGAAAGGAATTTTAGCAGACTCCTCTGCAGGCAAAGTGTTCAACTTAGCCAAAAAAAAAGAACTTTTGTGTTCTCCATTTAATATTTTCTGTTTCCCACCAGATGCAGTCTTTTCTCTTCTTCTCTGCTTGCTAATGCACATTTCTGATGAACATGTTTTAGATGTGCTCTCCTGATGTAGCTGTCAGATTACGCCACTTCTCAACTTTTAAATAATTCCCATACCAGCCTTATGGCTTGTTCCTTCACAAAAATAGAAATTATTCCAGAAGTAATTATAACAAAAAGTAGATAATTTTTGTATTATGTAATATAAAGTTACAATAATATTGTAATTATTGGAAATCATAAATTATTTTGCTTTAGAATTTAACTTCTTTGATTTCTATTTTAGTCAAAAACATAGAAAAGAAAAAACCCTATATGATAGGCCTACTTGTAATGTAACATCAGTCAGAAAAAAATGTGTTTCAATCTTTGAAAATTATAGTTTCAGTTTTCAGTTAAAACCAGAGTGCTCTATTCCATATGAGATTCTGCTGCTATGGATTTCACATGGGAAGGACTTGGGAACTACAGTGATGTACAGCAGTAAAAAGACTTGAAATAATTAGGTAGTATCTAGAGAAAACACCATTCTGTCTGGTTATGATCTTTATTTTTTCTACAGGTAAGAGATGAGAGAAACATGCTAAAGGTTATTACTCGAATGAACAGAATTTCACTGATTCTGAAATTACTTGTGGAACAGTTTTCAGTTTTGGAAACTATGACTGCATTGGACTTCTTTGATTTCAGGTAAAGACTTCCTATTCCTGCACAGTAATCCACAAGCTGGTAATTCCCATCCTTAGAACTGACTGTGAATTTTGCATGTGTGCTGGTGTCTCTCAGCAAGCGAGAACTCACCTTGGAGAGGCAATCATGACATCAAAGTGCAAGGGTTAATTACGAAATTGAGCCTGAGTGTTGAGTCCAGCATGTTCTGCAAAGAAGTACAAGTGTTGACATTTTAGGGCAGGGTGCTGCTGACTGGTTTCAGAAGTTCAGAAGTTAAAACAGCAGAAAAACCAGAAATAGCTCATGGTTCTGTTAGCAATTTAGTTGAAACTTGACACTGCAGAGTTGAAGCCTTGTTCTATGGCAAATCATAGAAGTGCTTGGGTGGGAGAAATGCACTCTCTCTAGGTTTTCAAACAGGTATTTCAGCTGTCTTCGTTTGCATGGTGTTTCCTTGGGTCTGCAGTGCTGGAGGCTACAAGTGTCTGAAGGAAGCATTGCTGTCCCTTGTCTTTTTCCCCAATAATTTCTGCTCTCCAGTAGCAGCTCAATGTATTGCTGGGCTGGATGGTGGGTAGCTCTTCTGCCTTCTGCTCAGCCTTTCTCTGGGATCCTTTGGCTTGCCTCACTTCTCCCATGGCGTTTCTTTCTCTTCTCTCACTACATCTAGGTCGCTCCACCACACGACCATGTGTGACAGTTTCATCCAGTGTTTGCCTTCCCTGTTCTTCTGCTTGTGTCACTTGTGCGTATCTGTCTGCCTTGTGACCTCAGTGCCATCCAGCATCCCATTCATTTCTGCATTTTGGTACCCTTTCCCCTCTATCTTTTAATGTTCCCTAATAGAAAGAGCAGGAAACTACAATTTTTATTCACTTTTTTAAAGTTTGAAACATCTGTATCATCTATCATTACATTACAGCAGGGGAAATCCATGGGCTAATCATCTGTCTTGATCCTTCAGCTTTTCAACCACATACTGTCATTTGATAAGCAAACATAAGATTAAATCAATCATCTGTCTCTGTCAAATCTTGTACTTGCAATTCAAAATGCATTACAATTATCTAGCAATGTGGGATTTCAGGCTACTTTTACTAGTAATTGTTTTTCAGCACGGTCAGATGATTTAGCTCTAAAAGACTCCCATTAATGAATCCCTCAAAAAAAACCCACTGGAAGTTTTTCTGAACATAATTCTATTGTATAGAATAAGGCAATATATAATATTACACACATATATGTAGTAATATATAGGAATTATGCTGTACAGCAAGACTTTAAAACACATTTGTTGACACTTTATTGCTGTGAAAATTTTTGTAATAGCGATTTGGGGTGAAACTGCCTGTTCTGTTTGAAAAAGAAATGACATTCACTAACGTTGCCTCCTGTATGCATGCACAAAGCTGCCATTTTAAAACAGTGTAAACATAAATGTGTGAATGTATCTCTGTATGCACAAACAAGATACAACTAGAAAATAAGATTATGTTGTACGATCATTGTAGTTGCATTAAAGCTGCTTGGTTTTTTTCTTTTCTTAAATGCAGTCATACAAAAAAAATGCTGGGATAGCTATTTGATATTCTTCAGATATGAAATATGGGTGGGTTTTTTTGAGAAAAAGATAAACTCACCATTGTAAAATAACATCCTGCATTTTTGTATCTTTTTTTCTTCTGTTCCCAAAGATACCATCTAAGCCCAGCCTCAGGGTTTCAAAGCCTGCAGTTTCGCTTGCTAGAGAACAAGATTGGTGTTCCCCAAAGTCTGAGAGTTCCTTATAACAGAAGGCATTACCGTGATAACTTCAAGGGACAGGATTATGAACTACTGCTTCAATCAGAGCAAGAACCAACACTACTGCAACTTGTGGAGGTAACAATGTCTGTCTTAAACCTTGCTTCATTTCCCCCCATCTCCCAAGAATGTCCTTCATTAGCATCAGTGACAAATTCTCCTACCTTAAGAGAAGCAAGCATGCTGGCAAATCCTCTGTCAATTGTGTTCTGGATTCTTGACAAATTTTGCATGAAAGAGAGTTAGTCGTTAGCAAACCAACTGATTTTTCACAGCATCTCCTTTCATCTGAAAATTCTGGCTGTTAAACTGGTAAATTGCATTGTGGAAGTGTGAACTAAGAATGTAAATACACTGTTTCATTTGCATGTTTTCATGACCGTAGGCCCTTCTGGGAAGAAAACTTTAAAAATAGTCCCACTGTTAGTGATGGCTATTAGAGAGGTTAAAAACTATAGATGGCTCTATATCTTTCTTCTGAGAGTTATCATTACTATTATCCTATATATATATGTAGAATAGGATTTGTTTTCCTGTAGTTTCTTTTAATGATATCCTTCGAATGAGACAGCTTCTATCTTCCAACACTGGCCATTCAATCTGGAACCGGAGGGGGTTGGTATGGCACCATTATGCAGGTGTAAATCATCTGCATGGACATGCTGAATTTAGCAATAAGCACTTCTACAGGATACTAAACCAGAACTGTAGTAGTATAATTTATGTTGCTAGGATAATGCACTTGCATTGTTATTGTTTGAACACATTACTATTATTATTACTATTATTATTATTATTATTATTATTATTATTATTATTATTATTATAGGCATGGCTGGAAAGAACTCCAGGACTTGATTCGGAAGAATTTGATTTTTGGGGACAATTTGAAGAGAATGTTTTAAAAGGTCTAGAAGAGGAATTTGACTTGATACAGGTATATAGTGTACTCTTGAACTACTCATAAGCAAAGACATTTGGCAAAATGATATTCTGACATAAATTTAACTTTTGGCTCACTCACAGTTTCTCACTCACTTCACTTAATCTTCATCAGTCTCTCCAAGAAGCAGAAAAAATTGCAAATTCTTCAAGAAATAGGAATATTTTTTTAATTTGACATCTAAAACAATTTAAAGAATGAGATACATGGATGATTTTGACTGCAAAAGGGATGGATTAGTATCAATGGAAGGGCTGAAGTTGATTTTACTGAAACTACAACTTCACCTTTAGTTAGTACTTGCATCTACAATCCACAGTAAATATGAAGTTTGGGCCCCTGAGCTATGAATATGGATTGTCACTATAAACAGCCCATTTCTGTTTAACAGTATATGGCAATTTGCTGCTATGTGATCATTTGGAATTACGCTGGCAAATAAGGACTAGAAAATCCCTGACTATTTTAAGACCTGTTTTGGTCTTAAATTTGGGGGAAACATCTGAAATGAACGTATCCTCTAATAGAAGGTAGATTTCAGCAGCCCCTCCCCCACCAGGTTTGGAAAGAATTCCACCGGCTCCCCCCTCTCCCCAAGCCAGATTTAAAGGCACAGAATTTATGTCTGGGCATAGAGCAGGTGATAGGGGATACAGCATCATAAAGTCACCCCAAGACAAGCTTTAAATAAAATTTTTAATTTTTTCATTTTTAATGAAAAAATAATAGGAATTAATCAACTTGCTGAGAATATGTCTATGACTTTCTAACTTGTCTAAACTTTTTTATTTACAATTTTCTTGCCCATAGCTCTGCAAGGATGTAATTTTTTTGCCTTCAAAACAAATAAATCAGACTTCAAACAAATTAATATTAAATTTTTTTAAGGCCTCTAGACCAAAATAAGTGATAAATTGCCAGCGTGTTTGAATATTTATCTGAGTTGTGCTGGAATCTATTTAATTGTACATTTCTTGGTAATTGTACTTCTCAAAGGACAGTGACTCGTATCTTGTTTGCAAATACAGTTCTTACATCTAAGATGCAAACTTCAGAGTACTTATTTAAATAGAAGTTGCATAATGAGTCATGCAAGTACTTAATTTTCCCTATCAAATTCTGAAACTTGTCTTTGTTTTAAACACCAAAGGCCAAAGCAGAATCAGAAGAAAAAGATGACTTACTGTCTGAATTCCAAAACCAGAGAGACGTATTACTTTCATTATTTGATGAAAAACGCCATGAACATCTGCTCAGTAAAGGTAGATTGCATTACCATGTGTCAATATGCACTTTGTATGTTTTATACATGTTATTTATAATCACATATTATAATAGCATTGAAGTTGCAGGAGGATGAGCAACAAACTAAGGACGCTTGTACCTTGCAGGAGAGAGACGACTGTCCTACAAAGCACTGAAGGGGGCCTTGATGATCTACTTCTACAGGTAATGTAAGATGTGTCTTTGATGGTGACTGGCAGGAGGAGAGGTGAAGGTTAAGCACAGGTTTAGTTAGGCTGGAGTGGGCTGTGGAAAGCAATCTATTTCAGCCCTCCACAGGAACCCTGACTAGTCAGATACAGCTCGAAGGTCAGACCAGGTTGCTCAGGGCTGTGTCCAGCCGAGTTCTGAATATCTTCAAGGATGGAGGTTGCACATCCCCTCTGAGCAGCTGGTTCTTGTTTGAACAGATGCTGCTTCTCAGATTGTAACTAGTAAATGCCTTGTTCTACCTGTACTAGAAAGATTTGGAGCCCTTTTCCAAGCACAAGAGAAAAGGGGCAGATCAAGACTTACATGGCAGAAGCATTTATTAAAATATCTACTGATATTTCAGTACCAATTTTGGAAAACTGGAAGTCACTAAGCTCTGGTGAAATGCAGCTTCGAAAAATACAGCACATGCTAAGAGGTCTCAATGTCTTCTCTTTCGTTTTCCAAGGGAGGAGCCTCGTTTCCAGGTTCCCTTTCAGCTTCTTACCTCCCTTATGGATCTCGATGTGCTCATGACTAAATGGAGATGTAAGTTTGACTTGACTGTGACACTCCCTCTCCTAGATGCAAATAAATTGTTCTGAGTTACACCCAGTCTTAGACTTCAGCTTTGGAGTTCATGCTTTAGGAATGACATTTTTTTGTTTGTACTTCAGCCAAGAGGAAAGATAAAGAGCTGCTTCTGTGATCATTAGATACATAACTACAGCTACCACTTGTATGACCGGCTTTAAATGTACTATCTTATTTAAGGGACAGGCATATATTTTTCAATGTATCCCAAAAAGTCATAATGACATGTCTTTATATGCAAACATTCCTTCTGCTCCTTCCCTATCTAGGCATACATAAGTGAATGTATAATTCTGTATTAACAGAGCATAGTCATGTGTAATAATTAGTGTGTTCATTCTGAATTAACAATAATTTTATATTAATTGACTGAAGAATGGCAGAATTAACTCCTGCATTGCTGAAGACCTAATAGGTCTGTATCTTTGTAAAGATCTCTGAATGACCTTTAACAAATGTGACTCTCTAGTTCTATCTAAACACTGAACATGTGCCATTTTCTACTGTTGTATCATTTAGATAACCATGTCTGTTTGGTGCACAGAATGATTGGCAGCAAGGCTGGCACGGGAGGCTCATCAGGCTACCACTACTTGCGCTCAACAGTGAGGTAGGAATAACGTGTTTCTCCTGTTACCTGCAATAATGCAGCTCGTAAATACTCTAACGCTGGGAGACGTATTTCAGATGGCTCACTGGAGGCCAAAGGGCTGCTGCTTCTCTTCTAGAACTCTAGCATCTCCCCCTGGTTGTTGTACATTCATTTATCAGTGACATATATAAATTCCAAGGCTTCTAGGGCAAAAAGAACTCCTTTTGATCACTCATCCGAAGTGCCATCTATAATCTGCAGCCAAGGGGTCCAGGCGTTACAGTGCTAGCAATAATACGAACCCTGCATTTTTTACTTTGTGTGCCAGCCAGCCCAAGTTGACACACGTGACACAGGCTGGAAGTGAGTCCCAGCTACTGTGTAACTGAGTTTCTTTATTCCCTAGCATGACCTCTAATTGCACAACCTCCTTACAGCAGGATCTCTGAGGTCTGTTCTCAAAGACCCATGAACCATCACATATGGCTGTGAGTAACTCCTATCACAACCACTGCAAGAGAGGGCAGAGTAGAAACCAGATGGTTAGACTGAAAGTGAGAATTGAATGTACACTGTCTTTTTTAGAAAGCTCTCCCACTCTTCCTTCATGTCAAGTTAACATTGTTCCTAGGTAAATTCTACTAGAGATCTACACCCTACGTACTCTCAATTTTCAGAAGAAAGATGTTACTATAGATGCTACTACTCCCTTTTTAAGCCTAATCTGCTATGCCTTAGAAAGTTAGGACTGGATTCTTGCTCTGCAATGTTCAGGAGGGTTAGTGCAAGGAATCTTATTAAATACATGAGAAGGAATGATTACTGAAGATTTAGAAATTATGGCCTCCTATGCTGATGGAATTATTGTTCCGATTGTCTTTTTCAGTGATAGATACAAGGTGTTTGTGGATTTGTTCAATCTTTCAACATTTCTAGTGCCAAGAGACTGGATACCAAAGATGAACCCAACCATTCATAAATTCCTTTACACAGCAGAATACTGTGACAGCTCCTACTTCAGCAGTGATGACTCTGATTAGCCTGCCTTTCTAGGCTGGTTGCTGTAAAGAACTTCCTGACTTTCACCTTGAGTGGTGCTACCAGCCATTCTCACAAAGAGTGTGGGCATGTAAATATGTATTTATGTATGACAGCTTTGTGAATAGTATAATTGGCTTGTGAAAGAAATCAACTACTTGTAGAAAAAATAAATCTGTATTGAGTTAGCCTATGTTAAGAGTACAATGATACCCCAATTCAACCCACTGACCAATTTAACTCTTAGTTGGCTTCTTAAAGCCTACACCTAGAGAAAGGGAGAAAATGACATGCAGTTGTTACGATCACGACTTACTTGTACATATTTTTGTATTTGCTTGTTTGCCTAATGGCTGTTACTAATTTATGTCTATTTGAGGATATAATCAGTCTCATCACCTTCAGAAGAATATTAGTTACTGAGCTCTAGTGCAATTTCAAAAGGAATTTTGGGTTAAGAGTTTCAAAAGCTAGATTCAAAAAAGTAAGTCCTGAATCTACAGAAACCAAAGCATCCTGAACTTATAATACATCAAGAATCATGTTGCTATCTATGGGTTACATGTGAATGTAAATCCCTTATGTAGAAATACTGTTAAAAAATAGCAGATATAAGTACGTACTTTGCATTTCAAATAAAGCGGTATTAAAGCTCATCTTCTGTTAAGTCTTCTTCTAAAGCAAACTATAAAAGTTCAAACAAGAGTATGACAGGCATTTAAAGCGGTTTTTATTCAAATTGGTATATAATAAAAGGCAACTTTGGCTATAGAATATCAATAAAGCAGTGTCATCTTCTCATTAAATGGACTTTTGTCTTTTTAAGTGCTTCCTTTGGAAAGACACATAGACGGTAGGCTGGAATTTCTGGTAAGTTCTCTCTACCACACGACTTCAGGTACTCACACCTGGCAGTGGCACCTCAAAAACACTGGAGGCACATCTGTGTTTCACATTGCTATGACTACATTACTCTTATCCATGCCCATAAGGAACTCTGGCAACTGTCTTCCAGTTATGAAAGTGTGCTATCTGTTGTTTGTAAGCCACTCAGGGAAGGCCAGACTACACAACACTCAGAGTACAGAAGACTTCACATTTTGTTCAACTGATGTTTTCAGCCAAGTAAATTCAGTAAGTAGCAAAACCTGAAGTAAAGGAACATCACACTTGGTCTTCCTTTCATTTAAAACATTAACAATTAGAAGGACTAAAACAGCAACACTTAACAATAGACAATTATAAATACTCACTGCATTTGTCATAAAAAGTGTATAAAAAACTAATCTAAAAACATGGTACAGTAATTGAGTGCAAAAATTACAGCATTTCTTCAATACTTTTTCTAGTAGGCCTTCTTAAAAGACACAGGTAAAGCATTCCAGGTGAAAAATTCAGAGCATTTTAGAATTACGTTTGGTTGTGAGTTCCTAGTTACATTTGCCTGCAGCTGCAGTTTCAGAGCTCAACAAAGCTGGAACCCCTTTTTTTCATTATCAGCAAGTCCCACCTCTGAATTCAATTAATGAGGGAAATTTAACGCTCACTCTATTTGATATATTCTGTAATTGCCAACTTTCTAAACTGTTACTCATGATTCTTCTTATATTCAAATAATTTCAAATATACTCTTATACTATTGATTTTTTGATCCAAATTCCTTCTCATCTATCATCACTTTTTTCCTTTTAAGATTTTTCTATGGAGTAGTATTCAACACCAGGATAAAGCTCACATTTGAGGCTTCAGTCCACCTTTGTAACTTCTTTTTGTGCACTCTGCAGTTGATTCTGAGTCTTCTTACTCCATGAGAAATTCGGCACACAACACGAATTCCAAATAAAAACATTTTTAAAAACTTCAGCCAGGAATTGCAGGAATTGTCCTTGCGGCCATTTCTTGTATTAGAAAATGTTGTTTTGAATTAAATCTTCATATACAGTGTCTGTCCTCATGATACTTGTGGTCTTTGATCAGTTGTAGAAGCCCAGAGAAGTGTCAAACAAATACTGCTGAAACTGTATCTGCTATACCTACAAAGGTACAAAGTAAAATTACAAAGTAAAATTTGGTTTTAATAAATACTGAAGTGGAGACTTCCCAGAATTCATATTCATATAATACCCTCTCCCCTCCATGCCATGACAGTAGGAATCCAGGGAATCATCTGCAACCCTTTTATTTCTTCCTTGCCTGGCATATGTATAGTTGAAACCTAATCTCCTCCTTCCTCTGCTTTTACATTCAAAATTTTTTATCCTGGTGGTGGTATCAGAGCACCTCTAAACCAGAAGACAAACATCTCTGTGGGAAAATGAGCAACTGCTGTCCTTTGCTGGATTGTTCTGGTGTGGTACACTACAGAAAAAGTGAAACCCCCTGCTTTTTGAGAGAACAGATTTTGAAAATAACACATCTGTTCTCCCTACCATCTCTAATTGACTTGCTTTATGACTTCTAAATTTTTCTTTCCAAATTGTATTTATACAACAACAGTAAGAACAAGGATTCAGCAAGATGAGAAAGCTATGCTTGGATACATTGCTCTGATCTTTACTATGTGCAGGCAAACTGAATATTGTCTATTCTTTATTTGTAGAAGACTTAGGTAATCTAACACCTCTTGCAACGACTGAGAGCTACTGTGAAACACACCTGGAAGGGAAAGCCAATGGGTTACTCTAACACATAAAATTACAACAGATACACAGCACTTCCCATCTAGTGGTAATATCCCACCAATTTGGCTCAGCAATCTGAAGATAAACAGGAGCTTGACTTGTCTTACCTCCATATCCAGCAGAAACTGGGTATTTAATGCTACAGAAATCCCTCGAACACAAAGAAAAATTTCAGGCAAACACCAAAAGGGCAGGAGATCAAACTAGCACTAAAAGGATGTATCTCTGTCCTGCAAGAAAAGCCACAGGCAGGGTACACAACTCCCGGGTAGATTCGCTTTTCATATTTGTTTGCTGAGCTGAGCCCAGAGATAATGGCACCCACCAGACAAGGACAGCAGCTGTTTTACCTACAGGGAGTACAGCGATGGCACCCACCTAGAACCATCGCACATGGCTGGATACTTTACAGTGCCATTACCTCTACCTGGTAAGGGACAACAGTACTTTGATTATTTGTTATGTCTTATACAGCTTTACCTTTACATGGTGCTTTTCAAACATTCAACTACATGGCTTGGTTGAACTAGCAACCACTTTATTTATTTTTCAATCTGGACTCATTTAACCTCTTTTAAAGCATAGCAATGATTTGTACTGCCTCTCTGAGGATGCCATTGTATCTCTATTACATTATTACATGTATTATATTACGATTATATTATATTATTTTGCTATAGCCATTGAGAAACATATCTCAGCCCATAGCCTTTACCACCTTAGTTATTTTTTGTCAGACTTACCACAGATATTGCTGCCTATCTTAACATGAACATAGCCATCTATTCCCCATGTCGGCCCCCAAGAGTTCTGTACAATCCAGTAAGGGATGCTACCTGGAAGAGACATTTCATGAACAAGAGACAACATGAGATTTGGGAAACTATAGCTTCCTAACACTCCACAGAGTTAATTAGCATTTTAATATCTCATAGTTTCTGATGGACTGATGATATAGGCCAGTGAAACCTATTGTTGTTCACATAGAGAACGGAGCTAATATTCTGGTATGGGAAGACTGGATGTGGGCTCTTCTAGCATAAACACACACACAGCCATGTTCTTGACGTTACAAGGATGAAGTCCCACAGAACTGAAGGAGCAATGAAAAAAAAGTTTTTCTCCTTGGATCAGGCTGCATTTCCAGAACTGATGTGACATCAAACCAAACACCTTCCAACAGAAAACCCAAGTTCTGAATTTTAATCACTTGCCCCACAAAAGGCAAGCTGCAAGTAAAAGAAACCTACTGTGCTGAAGTTCAGCTGGTGGAAACGCACCTGTTCTGTCAAAACCAGTGATAAGAACAGCATGGTTTGCTCTTCCGCTGGAGCAGTGATATTGTATGATTCCACCGAGATAATCCTGCCAGCTAACGGCATCGACTGTCACTGCCAAAGGGCCCCAGCTGACAAGCATCCTCATCATTTCCTCTTCTTGACCACTATGAAAGAAGTGAGTAAAAATGCCAAATTACTGAAGTTAGCACACTAAAGTGATTAGAGTGATTGTAATCTACTAGTTCAGGACACTTTAAAAAATCAAATAACTAAACTCTTTCCTCACATACCACACAACACACATCAGTAATTATGCATTTCATATACTACAACACAGTGATACAAATATAGGACACACAAACTATGGGACAGGTGCAGATCCAAAGACATAATTCTATTAAAAAGCAGCAGGATTCTAGGTCAAGCCAGTGAGCAATGGAGACAGCTACACACTTTTTGTACATCACTCTTCTCAATTAAAACCAGCTTTGAACAAATCATTAGTCCATATTGGAATTTCCCACTGTTTTTTAAACTTACAGAAGTACCTCTTATACCTAATAATACACTAAAATACGTGTCTCAAACATATCAAAACACAGGACACTTCCACTATCAGACATTCACCATTAGCATCCTCATACAGTTTTATTTATCTAATATACTGGAACAGGAAATTTTCATCACTGCATGCACATGATATGTTCAATAACTAAATCTGGCAAATACAGACCGGCAAAGAAATGATTGACTTTAGTTATTTATATCTAGCAGTAACACAATTCCTAGTCAGAATAATATTTCTTGTCTTTATTCAGTATGTAGCTCTATATATATGTACTGATAAAAATCAGAAACAAAGTTTCTTCGCATAGAAACCTAAAACGCTGAAATCTGTGCAGAATTCAGTTGACAACACTGTTTCTAAAGTCAAGGGCTGGAGAAGATGTGGGTGGATATGTAAATGCATGAATACTGAAGTAACTGAATGCTTCTTAATTTTTTCAATAAATTCCAGTTACTATCAGTAGGATTTACTGTTTCTGATAATAAAGCAGTGTAACGTTCATATATTAAAAACAGTAACTGACTCTATGTTCCAGTTTACAGTCAATTTAAAAGACCTAATTTCAAGACACAAGCTTTCTCATCTGAACAGGCTTAGTGATAGCAGTGTTGAGTGGATTCGTTGTGGCATGCCGTAACTCTCAAAGAGTTAATCAATGCATTAATCCTTTTCCAGCACACAGCTACAGAACTGATGCAATCAACCTCATAACCTCTGCCTGGTCAATGCACTATTCACTCCAGCTTACTCCATGATTGCTGAACACAAAAGGAAAAATACAGCAAATAAAAAGAATCAATAATAGCTACCTGAAGTCATACGCAGCAAATCCTGTTATTGAAACTCCAAAATCTGAGCGATCAAAATAATGGCACAGTCCTGTCTGAGCTTTAAAAGTGTATTCTGAATCTCTGACGAGTTTGACTTTTGTCTGTAAGAAGGTAACTGAGTAAGAATTTAATGCATTTAACTTTACTACTATGCAGCTCAAAAAGTACAGAAAACGACCATATAACCCACTCAAAATTCAGTGTGCGCTGGGCAGGATTAGAAATAAGAATGTCACATAGTGAAATAAGTATTTACTATCTCTAGTTTCCTTGTTCACTGAGAGAGCTTCAGAAGGGATTCAGAAATCTTTAAACAAGGAACGAAATTTAAAAGGCATCTCTAGTTTAAACTTTCTTCATAAGCAATCCTGCCAATTTCAAGACAGTGCGATACCCATTCAATGAATGACTATTCCTTCCACATACAAAATTATCATCTCCTTGGGACAGTTCAAGAGGCACAAATATCCCAAAAAGTTACTTAAAACACTGTAAAGTCCAATTCTGTTCTTAGCATGTAATTCTCATGCTAGTACATGACGTATGCATCAGCCTTTTATTCTTTTCATGTCTTCTGCAGTACAGTATGTTTATGACAGTGACTTCCTCAGCCTAATTCATTTGTGGTCCTTCTGCTGCCAAGCAAGAGGGAATTTTGCTTCAGAGGAATCAAGGTGAGTATCCTCTGTTGTTCTTGATATTCAAACTTAAACAAGTTATCTAGACTGTTATTAGCCATGGGTATATTACTCTTCAGGGGTAGAATCACAGTTTCTTAAAATAATTTTTTTTTTTTTTAATTCAAAAAACTAAAGAATTCTTTTTATATTCTTGTAATTCAGTCAGAGAGAGTACTTTCTATTTCAAAGATATCAAAATGTTTCTGTTTACCTATGTTATTAACACACACTTTGAATTTTTCACAAAATGAAATGTGTTAGCAAAAACTGAAGTAGAAACTTTGCCTGCATTTTCAATATTGTGGGCTGCAAGTGAAACAAAGGTAAACACAGTTCATTTTATTCTGAGGTTTTACATAATTTTACAGTGTTTGCAACAGAAACTACTGAAATTTGAAAACAGAAAATGTCAAGATCCTTCCTTTTCCTCGGATGCTGGCGCCTCAAATCCACAAAATGGCATATGCATAAGTGGCTCTGTCTACACTGGTACTTGTATGCGTGCAAATGAATTCAGGAACATTATTTTCAGCCCCTGTGGACTCATTTGTTATGTTCACAAGAACACATATGGAGCATAAAGTTCCAATCAGATTTCAATTCTGCTTGAACAAATTCTCTCTTGGTGCCAAATTAAATAAGCAAGTATACATACATATAGAGAGACACATATGTGTATGCATATATGCACACACACACATACATTTAAAAAAAAAACCTGTACATTTCACCTTCTCCATCACTTTTTTCCAATAAATAAGAATGCTAATATGAGAGCTGATGAAGTCTTCTGAGATTTTTATGAAGAGTTTCAAACCTGGTTCAGCCAGCTCAAAGCGCTAACAGTGGATCCCCCGTTGCAGCCATAATTATTGTATGAGCAGTCAATAACTTGCTGCACACTGAGTTCTTCCAGGGTGTTTCTTTTAATTGCATAGGCAGACTCTATGCCACCTACAACGCTGAAAGCCCAGCAGCCTCCACACTGATAGACAGAAAAGGGAAATGGGGGAGAAAGTAAAAGTCAGCATTGTTTTCGAAGCCTGATATGAAAAGATAAAAAGAGGCAAAAGAGTCTTGCAATGCTCTTCATTTAATACATCATCCTTGAACTCTGTTTTTTAGGCAATAATACAGAAATGTAATCATCCATTTAAAATGCTGAACTGTTTTTCTCCCTGTACTGCTCTCTGAAAGCCAGAAATGCATTATGGGTGTCTTATTTTAAGGACTCCTTCCTGATGAATATTTGCTCTTGCAGATAGGTCTGAGGATGCTTTTTACTATGAGATATCTATTTTCCAAAAAATGTGGTCTCAGGATGAAATCAGTTTTTAGCCACATTAGCAAATTTTTCTAGAATTTTGTAGAAACAGATTACAGTTTAAGAAATGATAAAGTGAAATTAAACATTATAGAAAAATTCTTAGACAATAGCAATCTATACTGCAGTTCTAGGCTCTTTAAACTGCGACACTTAAAATAAGAAGCACGATTTATTCCTCACAAGGTCCTATGTGAAGCATGGAAAGGAGACACTGAGGATTTAACAGCTTGTTTTTTACCAGTGACCATAATCACTCTGGGATAAACTGTAATTGTGTGGGGTCTGCTTACTTTCCTATCATGAATGCATCCCCTGAGGAGTTCACTGGTAACGATATGGGTCTTGACCAACCAAGGGGATACAGTCATGGGAGAAAAACAACAGGAAAGGATCTATACCTATCCAGGTGAACCAGGGGGATGAGGTCAAGTACTGAACTTACCTTGGTTCCTTCAGAAAAATACAAAACGCACATGGTGCAAAATATTTGCCAAATTAGTTAACTAGATCAAAAACAGTATTACACACAGTTTCTAAATGCACAACTTCTACAGCTCATTCTTTTAAGTCTAATACCACTTTGCATAAAATGCTACATGACTTTGTGTATGTTCAACTGGCCACTCTTGTGCCAGTGCTCCAAGGAGTCTTCAGGCAAAACCTTGCAAAACCTTCACGGTGCTCTACAGCCTACCTGCTGAGAAACAGGAACAGACAACACCAGGACTTACTGTTTGCTGATTTCTCACTTCTGCAATGACTTTCTTGTCCCTCCAATCAAACTTCTTTGGCAGAGGTTTTTCCTTTCCCTTTGGCACTTTTATGTATCTGGGAAGTTTGTGAGGTATGCTTCTCAAGTAAATAGCTAAACACAGAATACAAATATCTATAAATCTATGAACAAAAAAAAAAAAAATCCCATGAATAGCTTTGCTAGAATTCAGAGGTAACTTTGATCTACAGTTACAACCATGAGATTATATCTCATTCTAAAGTCCATAAAAAAGTCCATGTACTTTGAAATAATCATTATACTCCAGAATGAATGCAAATATTTCTACAGTTCCAGAAAGAACAGAAACAGTCTACGTGGGGAATGTGGGTAGAAAAGTGTGAAGATTTTCTAAGTTGAACAATAACCATAACCACTCCACAAAACAAATTTTACTTGAAAATTTCCAAAACATTTTACTTACTTAAAAAATACTTTCTTTTAGCCATGTACAAGGGGAAAATAAGAGGAGAATAAAGTAAAGATTCTGAAACACCTGCAAGTTGCTGGTTTTTAGCTAAAAAAAGTTGTTTAATTATTTAAAATTAAAACAAGATGTTAAATCCTCCGATAAATAGAAAATGTAGCAACAGACACGAACAGCAAAAAGGGAAGGTTAGATTACGTATCAGACAAATTTTCTAGAAAAAAAAGAATTAAGTATGTCATATTGCTTCAGAAAGCCACAGCTGTCATTGTGCAGCCATGGACCTCCAAGCATTGTCTGGACTGTAGTCAGATTCTGTGCTGGGGAAGGGAATATGAACTTACTTGAGAACCTTGTGTATCTTCCTTTTTTAAAACTGTTGCAACTGAAGAAAGCTTTAAAGCATCGTGAGAAGAAGGAAGGAAAAACAGAACAGCCTGAATACTAAAACATATTCAGCCTGTGGGCAATTCAACCTTGCACGACTATAGAACATGAAGAGGATTGTTGTATCCTCCAGAAGTACTTACAGTTTGGTACCAGCCATTGTAAATTAGCTGACTATCAGCACGGGAAGTATCTGTAAATGTGAAAGACACAAGGTTCTGGGAAATAATAAAAAAAATAACAGAAAAGACATTAGAAGCAACCAGAAAATGTACCTTTGAACTCTTCAGGAAACAGGTGAGAAAACTGATTTATGCCATACACAGCAGTCGTATTATCTTTTGATGATGAATTCAACAATCTAATCCTTTTAGCACTTTCCTGAAGGAATACAAAAATAATTGTGGGCATTATTAAATTAGCAGCAAGGACAAAACCGTAAAAGCCGAAAAAGAAAAGGTTAGCAACAGTAAACACGAAATTAGATAACAAGAGCTGTTTACTTCAAATTCATCCTGTATCCCTAACAAGCCAATAGGAAAGCCATTAGACTAATTTCAACTCCAACAGATACCAAAAAAAGCATTTGATATGTGCAAAAAATTGACATGAAACAGACAAAATAGGCATGCTGAGAACAAGTTGTGTCTAACTCATCTGACGTCCTTCTTTGACAGCAAAACAAACCTTGTGGTTCAAAGATATGCAAAAATGTCTTCAGATAAGCGTTAACCCCATCGCTGCATGTCTTTATGAAGCGAAAGAACAGCATCATGACCTGGAGACCTCCCCGCCTCGCCGCCTTCTCCCGGCCGCCCCGTGCCGCTGGGCAGCCGCTCTGGCGGCCGGCGGTGACGCGCGGGGCTGGCACGAAGGGAGCGGCCGCAGATGTGCCGCGGGAAGCGGCAGCGGGCGGGCGCGTCCCGGCACTGCGGGAGGGGAGCTCCGCCTGCCCCCGCCTCGGCCTCCATCACCCGGCCCTCAGTGGCTCGGCCGCACCTCGCCTGCCCTCCTCCTCCGGTAGAGCCCGCACCAGCCCCGCGGTGCAGCTGGGACACCTACCCGCAGAGCCGCCGCCGCTTCTCGCTCCCGGCCGCCTCCATCCCAGGCAGGGCGGCCCCGACCGCCGCCGCCACCCTCCTCCCGAAGCCGGGTGCCTGCAGGAGCCGGGAGGGCGGCACTGCCCGCCCCCAGCAGGCAGAGAAGCAGCGCCAGCACCCACATTGGCCACCATGTCATGGCGGGGTGGGCCCGGGCACGCACCCGCACCCGCGGAACTCAGGCCCGTCGGTCTCCGAGCGGGAAAGGGGCTGAACCCTCCTTCCTGCCCAGCCCGTGGCCGGAGGCTGCGCCCGCTGCCGCTTCCCGCGGGGCGGGGCCAGGCGGGGCACAAAGGAGCGCTCGCCTGGCGCCGCCGCTCCCGGGCCCCCGCCCAGGGCCGGGAGAGCTTCTCGAGCGGGGATGTAGGGGCATCGAGTCCGAGCTGTGTTTGACAGTGCTGAGTGGCCCCTGGGCAAAGCTGTGTTTCCAGCGGTGTTCTTCCATGTGGGAGACGCGCGCCAGGCGCTTAGGGCTGCAAAGGAGGGGCGCAGCGGTGCTGAGCGTTCAGGTGCCTGCCACGTTATAAATTCGTGCAAGCCCTTCTCCGAGAGGAAAGTTAGTTGGTACCTGCAAGCTGGGCTGCCAGTAGGAGAGGGAAGCAGCAGGAATGCAGGTTACAGGCTTTAGCAAGGGAAGGCAGGGGTAGGGAGAGCGGAGCTGCCCGGTGCCCTCAGCCCCTGGGTTCCAGGGGGATTAGTTGTGCTGAAAGAACACACGGAGAGAAACCATGACTTTCCTCAGAGACCCGTCGTGCTAGTACTTGAGCAAGCAAAGCGTTTAGCGTTTAAAAGCTCCATTAGGCCACTGTGAGTTAACAAAGAGAGCCCTCTTTGTTAATTTCAATCACCAGGTATTTTTACGCAGTGCCTGTAAATAGGATATTTGTATGTTTTAAACCTGCTGTATGTTTTAGTTCTCTCCGCTGCTTTCCCCCCACGCACCCTCTTGTTAACACAACTTGAGGGCACAGGTGCCCTGTCCTGTGGTGCCGGTAGCACACCTGGCAGCGCTGTGCTTGGGGAACAAACCTGTGGGGATGACGATCCATCTTTGCCTTTGCCCTCCTCCTCCCATGGAATTGGCTGAACTGCTACCAGTTTTGTCACAGGGAGGGCTATTTATGGTTTATGGCCAGAATACGGAAGAGCTTGCTAGCAGGGCAGATTTTATTGGTTATTCTGATACAGTTTATCATCGTAAACCCAGGAGTGGCGTTGGAGGAGTTATTACAATTTATTACAAACCCGTATTGACAGATTGAGGTCTGGGATCAGCATAAGGACTGGATAGGATTAAGACAGTAACATAAGAACTGAGTGGTGAAATGTTTTCGAGGATGGTCTGAACCTCAGCAGCTAAATTCTGAGGCTCAATTTCACTGAGACCCTCATGAAAAGTGCAGGGTGTAGTGGCCGGCAGGAGTGTCAAAGGAAAGCTTGCTGTGGTCACTATAGCTTTGGCTGTACTGATTGTACATTGAGCCTTAATGCAGCAGTCACATGGTTTTATTCTCTATGGTACAGTATAATGGAACAGGAAAGAAGTTACTTTGCCAGTTAGTGTAAGCAACAAAAAGATGCTGAAATTAGGCTTTATTTAAAAACATACTTTTCATTAAAAATTTAAGATTTTCCACCAGTCCAACATGATCAACTTTCTCTAAATTGGCCTGCTGCCCTTGAAATCCGTTGTTTTGGGATTATGATTATCTCAAGCTGAATACATTTTCTTGTTTTTGGTGTATAATCATTAAATTTTAATCTGGTCAACTTATCTTTAATAGAACAAAGAGAGAAACTTTCAGTTATTTTTCGCTTAATATTTTTATAGACTATGCCCTTTTCAAACAAAAGTATTCTTGATTGGAGAAGCCGTTTTGTTTTCTGTGTAGACTTCAAGGGTTACTTTTCCTGTGAAACACATGAGGGCAGCAAAGGACTTGTGAAAATGTAGTTGCAAGCCACACAGATTTCATTTTTATTTTAATTAAAATAAATAACTCCCAAGCAAACAAAGAAGCAAAAAATCACTTCCTATTTTGGGAAAATAGATGTGTCTCAGATTGATTTGTGTTATGAATTCTGTATGGTATAGGAAGAGGAAAAGGTTTCTTTTCCCTGGATTTGCCCTCTGTGTACCAAGTAGATGTTTCAGTTTATTTTGTTCAGGAGGAGACAGTGTAAGAAAAGCCAGTGTCTCCTCTGGTGACTGGCTGAGGGGGAATAAAGTGTAACAAACAGCCAAAGGTAGGCAACTGACAGCCAAAGTGTTTCAGAAGGTTTTATTTTTCCACTGAACTACCTACTGTGCTATAAAAACATTTTGTACCTGCTCTTAGATGAACAAAATCCCACCAAAGTACACAGAGAGCTCAGTCTACAGGCATGCAGTCCCTTCTCTGCTTTGAATTACTCCAGTGTAAATTTAGCCATGCTTCATTAAGATAAAAGAAAACACGCTTGTAAAAATGATATCAGAATAAGGCCTATGAAAAGAATAGGGCATAAAAGTGTTTGGTGTGTGTGTGTGTTTGTTTTGGGTTGTTTTGTTCCATTGAGTTTTTTAAAAGGCTTTGATACAATTCTTACTGCTTCACTGACACAGGTAAGCCATATATTAGTTACACTAGTCACCTCAGACAGATGATGAAGATATTTTTATGCTTTCCCCCCCACCCAGAAACTCTGATTTAGAATTTTTTAAGTGTAAATACTTTTTAAAAAATATATTTTAATGAAATTTTATGTATCTCTATCCCATTCTGGCTATTCATTAGAAGAATTTGATGAGCTGAAACAATGCATACTAAGGGAAGAAGCAATGATTAATATATATTTAGGAATCTCTAAACTCATTGAAAATTGTTTTCTTTAGATGAGGATATTCCTTTATTATGAGAATTTGCTTTCCATGAGGTGCAAACCACTCATTTCTAAAATTACTCGTAACACTGCAGTGTTGTTAGTGGGTGAGTTTTTATAGTATTACAGGTTCAGATTGAAAGATCATGTTAATGTTTGCCAGTCAGGCTTTTTTTTTTCTCCAGTGATTTTTGCTTACCTGTTTGAAATAGTTAATTGAACCTGGTTGGACAGCCCAGCTTCAGTGCCCCCTGGCCTCTGTGTTTATAATTATCATAGCAAACAGGGCAAAAGATAAGAAATTACTTCTGAATTGGTGACAGGTCTCCCAAGGATGGGTGTTGCTGCTCCTAAGGGCAGTGATGAGCGGTATTAATGGACCTTCAGGTAGAAGTGATGCCTTTAAAGCACTTTGGGAGGTATCTGCTTAGCAGCAGTTGGACTCCTATTGTAGGCATATAAGATGTTTAGCAAAGGGAAAATAAATCCATTTGTATTGTGTGGTCTTCAGCCTCAGCGAGAAATAGTCTAAATCCAGCAGATGGGGCTAAGTGCCTTTTCTTAAAAAGGCTTGTGGGGAAAAGTTATATCAGGGTAAGTCCAAGGATTTGCTTATTTTAAGACCTTGAAGAGGTGTTGTTTGCTAATACAGTTGCACTGGTAACAATTATTAAATGTAAGCAAAGCAAGTGAGAATTGCAGTCTTGGGATGAAATCTATTCCTGTGAGGGTAAATGAGTGGTGTTGATGTAGCCAATGTTCAGAAGTTGTCTTTTCTGAGCCCCAAGGTAGACTTTTTGAATCTGTGAGAAGCAGAGAAAATTGCACATGGGAGCACTTGGGTTTGCAGGAATAACCAAACCGTGCCAGGGGCTGCCTTAGGTATATCATGACAAACATCTGTGTTGACCATGAAGTCTCTCCTGCTAGAATGATCTTCCTTTGCAAATAATGAAATAACTGTAGGATCTGCTTCTCAAAGCTGACTTGTCTGTATCTCAGCTGAATATCCTTAACACCAGTAAGTCTCTAGTTCTTTTAAAAATGTTTTTCTTCAATCTTGTCAGTAGAGGATGAATTATGAATACAGAAGGCTGGCAGTGGAGCTAATAATTCAAATCAAACAGTGAATCAAAAAATAAAAATGCAGAAAGGAGAAACACCTAATCTTGAGTGAGACTGAAGTAAGAAATCTTGTCAATTTTTAGGGAGCTGAGAATTGGCTGTTCTCTGATAAATCTGATTTGCTGATACTCTGATTTTCTGTCTTCATTGCAAGTCCCACTTGCCAGTGTCTACAAATTCACATTAAATATTCTCATCTGAGAAAATTTCTCAGATCCAGGTCATTCAAGTCTTACTTTCTTGTTGGCTTTTTGCTTGTTTGTTTGTTTCTTTTTTAATATTTAATTATCTCCAGAAAGTGGGCTGAGTGGTCAGCTTTTCAGGAAGAAATGCAGGCAATATTTGGTGCAGCTTGGTTTAAGGGCACAAGCACTGATAAACATTTATTCACTATAATTGTTCTTATTTCTTCCATCAAACTGTTTGACGATGGGATGTGGACAAAGAGCTCATATGTAGAAGTAATGCTGTTTTACGGAATCTACTTTGCAGATTTCTGTAAATGCTCCAGTTAATTTGTTTGTATATCCTTCATGAATTCATCAGTGACTTTGTTGGTAAAGAAATCTAGCAAGAGGTTAAGAGGGCTTGCAAAATTCACGTGAAAGGAGAAACAAAATTAAAGAAAAAAAGTACCATTTAGGAACTGAGGTATTTCTATCCTACATAGATTTTTGTGCTCATTTTTGGAAGATCTGTTTGCTGACTTTCTCCGTGGGTGATTATAATTCAAAAATGCTGTTGTATCATCCCAACCTTATGTTCTTTCTGTTTCATATGCAATACCTTCATCTTTTGTTTTACTGTGGATTTTACAGTCACATTGATGTGAATGAGTTGTGACTTACTGCTATGATTATAATACTATTGAAGTTACACTTTGTCCCTATAGTGCTTTTTATGCATAGAACTCCAATTCCCTTTGTGGGAAGGTTGTCAATGTAAAACCAATGTCAAATTTACACCTCAGGCATGAGGTCTGTGTCCATGACTAACCTGTGCACAGAAACAGGGGGTCTGTTTTACATCAGTGGTTGAGTTTGTTATTGTGTAAAGTTTTGGTGGAAGGTCAACTTGTTTTGTTGCTTTAGGCTTTGGTCTAAAAGGCTTTCATGTAGGAGGAGTGACTGTCCTGCCTTCCCTGCTTCTGCTTGTGTGAAATGCACCTCCACATTGCCACTGTTTCCATACATGCTGCTAAAGAGGATGAGCTTTTCTGAAGTCTTGCAGTTCTGACATGCTAGGAAGGTATTAGGACCCAGCTGCCTGTTGCAAATTGGAGGATTAGTATGCAGGAAAATAGATTTAGAGAAAGAGGTATAGGACTATGCCCTTGTTTACCTCTTTTGTTGCAGTGGGAAGCACACAACCTGCCATGGTTGTCATCTTCAGTCTGCATCTATGGCCAGTATAAGAGTGCCATGCCGTTATCCTGGTATTTTAATCACAGAATGGGTGAGATTGGAAGGAACCACTGGCAGTCATCTAATCCAGCCTCCCTGCTCAAGCAGGGTCCTCTAGCGCATGTTACTCAGATTTGTGTGCAGATTACTTTGAATAACTCCAGGGAAGGAGACTCCGTGACCTCTCTGGGCAATCTGTACCAGTGCTCAGTCACCTGTAGAGTAAAGTTTTTCCTCACGTTCAGGTGGAACTTCCTGTGCATCAGCTTCTGCCCGTTGCCTCTTGTCCTATTACTTGGCACCACTGAGCAGAGCCTTGCTCCGTCCTCTGACACCCTCCCCTCAGATACTGACAGACATTGATGAGATCCCCTCTCATCTGTCTCTTTTCATGGCTGAACAGGCCCAGATCCCTCAGCCTTTCCTAATAAGAGGGGTGGTCCAGACCCCTCATCGTTTTCATAGCCCTCCACTGGACCTGCTACAGGAGCTCCATGTCTCTCTTGTCCTGAGGAGTCCAGAACTGGACACAGCACTGCAGATGTGGCCTCACCAGGGCTGAGCAGAGGAGCAGGTTCAGCTTCCTCATCCTGCTGGAATGCTCTTCCTAAGGCAGCCCAGGACACCATCAGCCTTTCTGGCCATAAGGTCCTTGCTGGCTCATGGGGAGCTTCTTATGTACTAGGATCCCCAGGTCCTTCTCTGCAGAGCTGCTTTTCAGCAGGTCACTCCCCGCCTGTCCTGGAGCATGGGGTTATCCTTCTCAGGGTGCAGGACCCCACATTTGCCTTTGTTGAATTTTGGACAGTTCCTCTTGTTCAGTTGCAAGAACTGATTTTTCTTTTTAGAAAGAAAAAAGTGCAGTAGGAATGTGTCATATAGACTTCCACTGATAAAAGTTTGGAGCCAAAGAAAAGGTAAAAAAGCTTTTGTTATGCAGAAAGGCAAAATGCTTTAGGATTCGTAAAGGTGTCCTTTCACTTGACTTAATGTAATCATCTTATAAATTGGAATTTGAGCATATTTTGAAATTAGGGGATCATAGGATAATTTATTATGCATATGTAAAGCAACAGTCTAGCAAATGCTGGGCTTGTAGTTGTTTACACTTCATGTGAATTTTGGATTTAAATTGTAATTTTAATATAATTTCAAATAGATGTTGACTTTTCAATTGAGCTGATGCTTTTTTATGACTGTAAACAAAAGTTTAGTTTCACTATTCTATGGTCCTAGTGGTAGTTTTAGATAGTGGAAACCAGGCGGAGCTCCGTGTAAGTGTGTAATTATAGTGATGTGAAATTAATGCCGTGGGGAGCACAGCTGAGCCTGGTATATTTGTCTTAGTTACAGGCTTTGAACTTGTGTCTGCAGCTTGTCAGAGGGAAGGGAGAAATCCTATTACAATTTCTAGTTTTCTTCTTAGAAATCAGTACTGTTGGCCTCCTGTGTAAGACCATACGTGGCATTGCACATAGAGTTTCCCAGATGATTAAATTACATTGGTTTGAAAAAATTAGGTGATGTCAGGAACTGTTGCAAAAAAAAAAAAAAAAAAAGAAATTACATTAATTACTCAAATATTTATTATATTTGGATTGATTTAAAACATAATGACAGCTTACTTCACCCTTTCTCTGTTAGAAAAGGTCAATTGTGGTTTTAAAAGGGTAGTGCCAGGTTTTGGGTCTTAAGGTCTGACTTGTTTTGGTTCATGAGGATACTGAGCAGCTCTTCTAATTTTCCCAGGAAGTAGAAACTTTATATGTCATATAAGGCAGTATCTTAATGACAGGTTAGCATTCTCTGTTCTACACCTCACAGCTTCTCATGTGTAGCTGAGCACAAAGGAGAACTGGAGAGGCAATTTCTTTTGAAAATCCTGATCATGGCAAATGTTACATTACCTTCTAAAAAGCAAAACTTTCTTGTATCTCAGCTTTTGCTTGGAATACTGAGAGCTTATTCAAGTTGAAGCCCTTCATCCTAGAGATCATTGAAAACATTATTCTTTAAAAAAGACTCAAGAAATACGTTCTGCTTTTACAAAAAGCCCTTGACATTATCATTTTTCTCATAGGTTGTTTTTAGATGTGTTTTAATAACTGGGCTAGCCACGTACACAGCATCTACAGTGTGTTTGTTGCAATAGCTCAGTATCCAAAGACTAGGAATACACAACATGAAGAATTTGAGGGAAAGTAATACATATTTAATATTACATGAAAAGGATTTAGTATCTAATTTAACACCTACCTTTAAGTTTTGCTTAAAATGAACAACATTACAGCAATATTTTTTTAAACAACAGTTTTTAAATGGATTGAGGTAATTCTTAGGGGAACATTTTGTCTGAAGAAATAAATACATGTATAGGAGACGTTCATGCTAAAACTGTGTGAAAGCTTTTTATACCTTCAGCCTGTCAGCCCCGCTGAGATGGCTGCGTTGAGTTACTATGCGTCACTGAGTTTTAATACTGATGGTGAATCATTGTGTCAAACTATGGGGTTTTTTTGTCTTTATGTGGTCATTTCTAGGGAATGTTGACATAATATTCATGGACAGATGTGGATGTGTGGCTGAGATTAGTACATGCTCTGGCTTCTCTAAGGGAAGCAACTATCTCTGCTAGTTGTTCCTGGTGTGTTGCCAGTCATTTTGTGTAGAGCACTGTATTTTATTGACAGGTTACCATGTATGTTTCTATGCACATAGCTTTTTTTTTTTTTT
>VZTE01002834.1:328495-359777 GCA_013397775.1 Eulacestoma nigropectus | reverse complement strand
ACCATTTTGTTTTTCATTAAAATAGTTTTTTTTTTTTTTTTTTTTTTTTTTGAGACTGAGATGCTTATCCTTTTTTTGAACTAAACAGAATTTCTCTTTAGGGTTGTTAAAGAAGTTGTAGTAACCTCTACTAGGCTACCTAGAGACAACATCAGACATGCTGCTTATTTTGGTTGACCATGAATATACAATAGAGTTAATATTTTCTATATTAAAAACATGAACAGTTTTTCTCATTGATTTAGTCATACTGAAGTATTTTGAAATGACTGAGAACTCAGTGAAATTAAATAATGTATAATTTGAGCTGAGAAGAACCGCAGATGTTTGGACTATGTTTCTTAACCCAATGTACTTCATTTTGACGTTAAAAAAGGAGAATATTTTTAGTTAACACCACCATTTATTTCCAGCCAGAATGAATGCAAAGAGAGCATAAAGTCCTACAGAATTAGATTTCACATTTGTAGACTGCAGAAGGAAATGAGCACTAATGAGTGCTTAGAAGATTTTTATTATATACCTTTGTGGTCCAGTTTTGGGAAGAATATGCATTACCTGGGACGATATCCATTTAAAGCACAGGCTGGCTGGCCCTAGCAGTTAAATAACTGAGGTGTTTTTTGTCTTAACAATTTATTGTAGTTTGGAGCCAATGAAATGTGTGCAATTAAAATGGACACTAAATGCTGTGGCAAGAGGTGTTACCTAAGCCCAGCTTCCAGAGCTTTCAGGAACTCATTTTCCCCAGCAGGCCTGCCATATTACAGTCTGCCCTTGCTAATTACACAGGCAGTCTGCCTTAAACAGTGCTGAGTTTGAATTGCTACAGGACTTTTTCTTTATAAAGAGTATATTTCTTTGGAGTCTGCAGCCACAATGCACTAGCTGCGCCCTGTGAACTCCTCTTTGCCATGCAGTAGGCAGCCTATGAAGCAGAGATAATGTGCTTATCAGCGAAGCAAGTGCTGGGAGTGCACTTTTCCTTAAGATTGGATTCTTATAGCTGTGGGAGAACTTTACTCAGAGATCCTTTGTTTTGAATCTGAATAGACTTGGGTTAATTTTGCTCCTTTGTTTGAACTTTTAATAAAGGGAATTTAATATTTCTCATTCTTCAGTTCTGTTGAGTGTGATTCTGCGTAGTCAAAGGTATCCTCTGGGTCATGCAGCAGATGGGGAGCAGCACAGGTAGCCAGCTGGGCAGGGGCAGCGAGGCAGTGCAGGAAAGTACCACCAGGGAAATGGCCACAAAGTCATGGTTTCTAGGTAGGCCTGGCCTGGCTGTATTTTCAGTGCATGGCAGCAAACGAAGTAAACCCACTAGGGTAGGGTGACTTTACCCCTTTATAGCATTAAAAAATACATTCTTGATGGAGTCAAATGTATTGGAGAGAGAGTGATTTCTGCCTCCACATAGAGAGCATGTCCCCTTCAATGTTCCCAGTTATACCCTGCAGCGGCCAGGGCTGACTGCAGACTCGGCAGCCACCCATGTCCCTGTTGAGCAGCTGGTGCAGCCATCCCTTGCTCAAGAGATACCAGGTGACATGCAGAAAAAAATGGACCTATTCATTGTTTTAGTTGGGACAAATGGCTGGTACTTTCTCATTTTCCTTTTGATAAAGATGTTGACCATTTTAAGCACCACAGAGTTAAGACTTGAGATAATGACATCTCATTTGAAAGCCAAGTATGTTGTGCGCTGTGTTTTCCTTGTTAATTGGAAGAATATCCCATCAGACTGTATTGTTTTGATCACCCCTTTATTCCAGTCCTCTTGGAATGTGAAGATTGTTTTCCAACCTCTTGCAAATCAGAATAAGAAAGAAGACAAAGACCAGCAGCTGCTCTGTTTGATAGAAATCCTAGCATAAGTCTCCCCTAAAGTGCAAGATACAATGCCTGACTGGAATTGCAAGAAGTGCTGCACCATGAAAACTTGATAGGTCATTGATAAGTTGCACACCCCTCTGGCATGCCTGGTTAGCCTTCCTTAAAGTCATTGAAAACCTCTCAAGTGGATTTTAGCCTCTGACTGCTTTTTTTTTTTTGGACTAATCCTGCAGTTATTGAGTTACCACCTCTGGGGACTAGGAAGAGTGTTATAATATGATAAAAGTCTAAATCAATTTCTCCATGGCTTGCCAAGTGAAATATCCCTACAAATGCACTTGGTTCATTGAAATATCAAACTCCAGATTGTTGAAATAGTGTTCAGTAATTGCAGAGAAGATAAACTGGTTTGACTATAAGCTTAGCTCTTAAATACTGATTAGTCATCAGAGATGACTCCAATTTTGACTTCACAACCTAGTCTTTGCCCAGTTCCCTTTGATTCTTGTAATCACTCTGAAGACTGAAAATGTCAGGGCAGCAGCTGTGTCACTAACCAAAATGCAGCACTAAATTGGGTGCTCAGTGAGTTTTACTGAGCAGTCTTATGTTCTATGAGTAGGAAAAAAAATCTTGAAAATAAGTGGTCCCACTGCTTTGGGAAAGAATAAATGAAAAGCATGACTAATTTGTGAATTCTTTTCACTTTCATGTTAAATAAATTTCTCTGGAGGCAATTAAGAGTTTCTTCCCATGTAATAAGTTAAATTGATGGATTATGATGGTCTAGAAATGGCTTAGATTTATTTTGGGCAAGTACAGTCTATCAAATTAAAAGTTATTAATACATTTTCTAACAGTCTTTCAATAAACAAAGAAGCCTCACTAGTACTAGTGATATAAATGCTGTTTGTAAGTGATTTATCTTCACATCACTCTTTGAGGTCTTTGTCCAAGACCTAAGTTCAACTTTTACCTAATATTATTTCAGGAAGACAAACAATTAATGCATGTGAGTCAGTGAGTTATGGACAAAAGACATTCCTTTGCGGAACAGTTTTAATCTGACTAAAAGATATTTAAAGAACTATATATAGTATTTAGTTAAAAAGTTAATTTAAAGGACAAATTAAAAAAAAAAATCATAATGTAAAGCCTGTGGAGAACCTCTATCGTCAGTTTCTAGTCCTAAGGCCTCTTGCATCTTTTCTAAACACAAAATCTAGCAAATGGTTTACTGTGGAGTTAGTTTACTATTAATTAGCTATAAATACAGAAGGATCAGAAGTAGGGTTCTACAAAAGGACTTGAACAGTATATAAATTCAGCAACTCTCAGCTAATTCTCATTAACCTGTAGCTAAAGGAAAACTGAGGTGCCCCAGCTAATAGCATAGTATCTTGGGTATTGTGGAGACATTCAAGTGTATTCCTGCTGTGAGCAAGGAGAGGAGTCCTCCAGGAAAACCAGTGGCATAGATGAGGGTGTGGTGGAAATGCTGTCATTCCTCCTTCAGCCTGACCTGTGCTAGCTTACACTGGCTCCATGATATTCCATTCCCAATCTAAAAAGTAAACTAAATGCAGAGAACTTGATGATGATGATGATAATAATAATAAAATACATCTAGTAATAGAAGAAATGTATATATGTATGTAATTAACAGATGCAATCTTAAACACAAATGATTTTTTTTATTATAGAATATAAACCTACTTTATATACATAACTGTATTGTCTAAAATTATAAGCTTGAATTACAGTAAGTTTATTTAGAGTGCATATTGCTTATAAAAAGTCATTTAAGAGTTAAAATGCAGAAATTGAAATGTTTTTAAACAGTATTTTACAATTCTTTTTAGAGTTATTTATAAAAGAAAGTATTTTAGTTAAATATTATTCAGAGTGTATTTCAACAGATGAGAGTTTTTTCCTAAGAGATTCTAGGTGGTAAAGACCTACATTTTCCAGGTTGCAGCTACCAACATAAAGAGGGTCATACTCAATCTTTACTCAGTACCAGTTATTTTAATAGCAGAAGAACCACTTGATGTAAAAGTGTTTACAAGGGTGCATGGCTTTTTGTTGCATCATATTTTTATCTGTCAAACCCTGTCAGTCTGTGGGAAAAAGAATGAATGCTGAGAAATATCTCAGTGCAGCATAGGTAAGGTTTATGCTAAATGTGAGCACATTTTCTAAAAATCTGCAGCTGGAATATGAAATCGCAATAAAGTTCACCAAAATTAATGGGCACAGAGGTGGTCACAACTTTTAAGATCTAGTCATCTGGAAAATACCTTTAAGTGTATTTCACAGCAAGAGTCAAGTGGGCTTTTTGTACAGAACAGGAAGGCAGACACAAAATGCATCAATAAAAGGTATTGAATAAACTGCACCACAGTGACATGTATCTGTTCTTAGAGTTTCAGGTGTTAATTTAAACCTCAATCTTGTACCGTATTACTGTTTTAAACTCTGTCTGGTCTGATGTATGCCCCACTCAGGCAGTAGCAGGGATGAAAATGGTATTCTGGTGTTGTAGAATACTGTATGTAGGATAGAGGTGCTGGTTGAAACAGATCTCTGCTTAACTGTTCTGCCAGAGAATCAGTTGCATTCAAACATAACTTAATATCAGGGAATAGTGATATTATATGTAGTGTCTAAATCTTATTTTCCACTACTTTTTCTTCAGTCATAATCTGCTGCACCATGTAAGAATGTAGCCATTTAAAGAGAGGTTTCAATGTGTAGCTGTGAAAACATCAACAAAAAAGTTTTTATTATTCTTGTACTGTTACATGCGAGCTTTCCTAAAAAAAAAAACTTCCTAACTAGAAAGCTAAAGCAGTCAGAGCTTCTGTGCCTTATTTTAGCTTCTGTGCCTATATAGTCTAAGCCAACCCTCTTTCAGTTTAAAGCCATTCTTCCTTGTCCTATCCCTACATATCCTTGTAAAAAGTCCCTCTCCATCTTTCTTGTAGGCTCCTTTTATGTACTGGAAATGTCTTTGTTTTAAAAGCTTTGCTTGATCAATCAGAAAAAAGAAAAAGCAACCAAAAAATCCCCAAACACACTAAACCCCAAAGTTTTTTTATTTTTGAATCTGATCCTGTGCAGTTAGCTGTTCCCCCCGCCATGCTTCAAAAGTTGATTTTACCCAGTTTCTGTGATCAGTAAGTGAGCTGTGTGACATTGTTTCTTCTAGTGTCAAGCTTCATACATGAACTTCAGATTTAACTAAAATTGACTTGTTCTTTTCTATTCTATGTCTATATTATACCTATTTCTGTAAGAAAAATCTAGAGGGTGGCAACTCAAATTTTCATCTACAGTTTCCTCCCTGTGAAATAAGTATAGATTTCAAAAAGAATGCTGCACCTACAAAGATGTACAGACTAAGAATGTCCAGCAGGTACTATTTCCAGTTTCACTTCCTTGTGCAGATAAGCATGATTACTTCAGAGATTTATCTAACTCTGTAGCTTCTTAGTATGCCATGTCCCAAGAGCTATCAGCTGTGACTTCTGCTTTTGTTATTCCCTATGCCACCTGCTGATGCACAGAGTTCTGTGTGGGTTAGGGCTCTGAAGACTCTCCTGGCTCCACAGCCTGTAGTATCACATCTCAGGTGCTGCTCTGTTTTCCTTTTCTCTATTCCTCTGTTTCACTCAGTCTTGTTCTAATCAGACTGTGAATAGAGTTCCTGAGCCTCCATAAGGGCAGCTGTCTCAGGCTGGCAGTACTGCAGTGTCAGCAAAAAAAAAAAAAAAGATGTTTTACATTATCTTTACAGTGCTGCAGTTCTTAAAATGGATTCCTTTTATTAAGTCAACATGATAGTAATGAGTGCCTTAACCACTGCCATAATCTCATTAATTTTTCTTGCTGTTGATATAGAAATATATATTTGCGGTGTTCTGAAATAGATAAGCAAGTTAACAGAGGGTGGAAACAACAAGAAAACCATGGAGGTTTTTCCTATTTTACTTCCTTGAAATGTGATTATCTGTAGAACCCTGTTAGCTAAAGCAGATATTGAAATAGAAACAGCTGATGTTAGGTTGTTGTTATATAATATATAAAAATAGTGTGTCTGATCATGAAAGTTATAAGTGAGGAAATGACTTAAAGCTGTGAAAGGGGAAGTTTAGATTGGCTATTAGGAAAAAGTTCTTCACTGAGGGAGTGGTCAAGCACAAGAACGAGATCCTCCAGGCAGTGATCATGACCTTAGGTCTGTTGGTGTTAAAGTATTTGCTCTTAGATATAAGTTTTAACTTTTAGGTTATCCTGTGTGGATTCAAGAGTTAGACTTCATGATCCTTGTGGGTCCCATCCAACTCAGGATATTCTATAGTTCTACATATGGACACTGTTGTATTTTCTTCTGGAATTCTTGTCTTCTCAAATCCTTTTATATTATCACCAGTCTGTAATACATTTCAAAGTATTCAATGCAGGGGTTTTCTGCCATCCTATTTGTGACTCTGTAACATATCATAGTTAATGCAGAACTTTTATTAACTCGTACACTTACATATAAGATGGCAAGAAAGAGAGTGATATTTTTTTTTTCTTTTTAAATGCATTAGTAGAAGAGGAGGTAAGAAGTAGGACCCAGGTCCGTGTGACCATTCTGCTGTCTTTTGACAGCTGATGCGTCCATACTTAATTGTTGCAATTGTTTCTCAGTGCTGCCTTAGGATTGTTTTACTGAGTCTTCATGGCAGCTCAACTGTGGTCACAAAAAGTTGTGTTTTGGCAGTAAAAATCAGTTTCAAGTGTAATGGCTGCAAGGAATAGAGATCAAGATCTTCCTTGTATCTCTTTGGGATGTTTGACAGACTTCACTCTTTGCTAAAAGCAGGAAACATATCTTGCTAAAATGGTAGCATTTTGCTCCCATTGTTTACAGATATATAGGAAAACAGGCTGTAAAGGAGTAAAGAATTAGACATTCAGGTTTGATACTGAGCTGGTAAGATCATTCTGCTCCTGGTAAGCTAAACCAGGAAATTACAGTATCAAATGCTTTGCAGCTTACATTTATTTTTCCAAAGCAAAATTTTCATTGTATGATGTTATATATCATTCTAACTTCTGCTTACAGATACATTAATCTTTATATTGAGGTAAACAGTGCAAAGAAAATGAGACAGAGATTTGGTGTCTACCCATAATGAAGTACTACTTCCAACGCCCTCCTCCACAGAATTAATTACATAATTTAGTGGTCAGACGCCCAATGGCATGACAGAGGTTGTTTTTCTGAGCCAAGTGAAGATTAAGAAATACTACTTTCTGCACATCACATATCAAAGGACCAGAACAATGAAGAGGAAATAATGATGGTATGTTCAAAAACAAAAGTCCTAAATGCTTATTTTATGGCTGTAAGATGATGTTATGAGGACACTCAGGTTGGTGTAACCTTACAGCATTTGAGAGATGGCTCATAGCAGTCTTTTCCTAGCTCCCTACCCCTGTGAACAGAGTCCAGGATTTATGAGGTGTTACACAGTAACTTTGCTTGCTGCCAGCACTGTCTTGGCCTTGGTTGAAAATCTGAGTTCTTTCTTGGCTAATGAAAAGGTTTGGTTTGCCTTTTGTGCTTATGTACTATGCTAGAGTAGAGCAATAAACCGAGCTTTCCTGGTTTGCTGTGAAGAGTTATGACAGTGTGAAGTGCTCAAGTATGAGATACTGTAGCCCAGATGCTCTTAAAAACAAGCAATGAAGATGAGTGTACTACCTACAGGAATCAAGCTACAACAGTCCAGTGTGGAGACCTGGAATTGCAGAAAATAATTTAGGTGCCCCTGTAGACAAGTTGAACATGTGAAAATGATGTATCTTCTCAATAAAGAAGGCCAAATGAATACTAGACTAAAAGCAAGGGCATGGAGAGCAGGTGGAGGGAAGTGATTATTTCCCTCTGTTTGCTGCTTGTGAGACTGCATTGGAAATACTGTGTTCAGCTCTGGGCTCCCCAATACAAGAAATGCATGGATATATTGGAGTGAGTCCAGGGAAAGGCCACTGGGATGCTAGAACAAATTATATACAAGGAGAGGTTGAGAGAGCTGGGTTTGTTTAGCCCGAAGAAGGAAAGATCCTGTTGCTGTCCTCAACTGCGTAGTGTGTAGTTACAGAGAAAATGAAGCCAAACTCTTCTGGCAGGTGCACAATGACAGAACAAGAGGCATCAGAGAGAAGTTGCAATGAGGTAAATCCAATTAAATAGTAGAAAAACTATTTTACATTGAGGGTGGTCAGACATTAAATCTGAGAGTGATGTGTAATCTCCACCATCAAAGATTATCAGAACTCAAGCAGAAAACCTCAGCTAGGCAAATTTGATCTCATGAGAGCTTTTCAATCTGTATTATTCTGATTCTTATTTTGTAGTCTGACAGAAATGGTAAAAAATTTTACTTACAGATACTATTCAACAAAAGGTTTGCCTTGAGGGGATATTTCAAAGCAACCTGAGGTACTGATTGTGGAGCTCCTTCCTGTCTCTGTTGAATGTAGCCTTTATTTATCAGAGTGCACCAGAGTGAAAAAATGTTCAGTCACTGTTGTTTGAGCCAACAGCTCTGTTTCTCTCCGGATAGCTGAGAGAGAAAATGGCTTTCCAACAATGGATATATTAGAGAGGTCTGCTGTATATCCCAGTGTATCCCTTCAAACGTCTTCAGCTTTCACCAAAAACTGAGTGGGTTCACTTGCCCTTGTGTTGAAGCTGACATTTTGTGCTAGAGTATGACAGAGCAATTGGACTTTATTGCTATGTTTTGCCCTAAAATTTGTGGTAGTCTCCTCAATCAAAGAAGATGTTCTGTTTGTTAGTGTTTTGTTGGGCATTTTTTTTGGGTATTTTTTAGGTAATAAGGTATTAAGAGCACTTGAAAAAATTGTAGAGGTCTTTAAACCTTCTTCCATTACTTGGATTAAAATATGGACTTTGAATTGGAATATGTGGGTTATTTGTCCTTTTTGGACTGGCAAGGACAGAAGAAAATCTCACTTTCTGTGAATCTATTCACCAAGAGGTGCATAATATACATAAGCTGATGGTGAAAACTGTCATGTAAATTGATGCTGTGCTTGAGCCCATCTGAAGCTTCTCCTCCTGGTTGCTGCTGCTTCCCAAAGGAAAGGAGAGCTTTTGTGCTGGTGCTGCTTTTAGTGAAGGCTTCAATCTCAATGAAAAAATACCCGGTTCCTATCTTAAAGTAATGAATTTCTTGCATACAAAGTCAATGTAATACTTTTTAATGCTCATCTGAATAATAATCCACGTAATTTTGACAATAACAGGGTTATTTAAATTGTTAAGGCTGTAGAGATTAAAATCATCTGAATTTTTTATTTTTCATACCATGAAAAATCAGGGCAGGGAATTTTTTTACCTAATTATTTGCTTACATAATTTTCTAAAGAGAGTCAAAGGTAGTGGTATTTGTGATAGAGATGAGAGTCATGTCCACATCATTTGTACATGGGAGATCCAATAAAGATGAGGAAAACTAAATGTGAAAAGGGACAAAATTCATTAACCTATCTTAGCAAAATAATTAAACCCATGTTAGTGAACAGGTTATTACAATATCATCTGATGTAATGAGCAATTTGTCTTGTAACCAAGATGATTACTAATACTTTATTCTGTTTGTCCTTGTTTGTTTTGACAGAAAAAGAGAAGGTAATTTTAATTAAAGGGGAATTTTTCAATTTGAGCTGTTTGGAGAGCTGTAGAATTGTTATATATGAAATGTGCGTCATTCTAGTGACTCCACCCTCCTGTTCTATTTGTTTCCTTGCATGTTTTCACTAAGAGCCTATTTTGTACTTGGTTGCTGCCTCTGTGCCCGCTTATATGTCTGTGTAGCTAACAGATAACCCCTGCTTTAACAAGGGGTGGCAAACAATTTATGTATATCTTACTTTTTTTTATTATTTTCTACAGTATTTGTCTAACACATGTAGGAAGCTTTAGATCACAGCTTCACAGTCTTAGGCCCAGTTTTGTAACTCTTCACATATCTAAATCTATTTTTTCTCAGTTGTTTATTAATAATTCAGTTACATTCTAAAGGTTTCATGGTGTATAAAGCACTACACGCTTCAGAGGTATTCATACTATCTGCACTAGATAATTTTCATCAGCTGTCTTAATCAGTTGTTGGGCATGATGACTTTACAGTGTTGCCTTTAAGTAGCTGAGTAGGCGTTATGGATGTTTCATGGGTTTTAGAGATATTTTTCTATTTTTTTGCAGATTCTAAATTTTATCTTCATCCATGCCCTTTAAACTGCAATGAGTATGTTAGCTTAAAAGGAATAGAAATGTCACAATCTGTCTTCTTTATTCAGAATTCCCAAAAATGAGAAGAAACGCAGGGAGTGTAATGGTGAGAACAGTGTCTTTGACTGCCCAGGTGTAATGGGTTGACAAGCCAGCAGCTAAGCACCCACCCAGCCACTCCCCCCACAGTGGGACAGAGGAGAGAATTAGAAGAGCAAAATCTGAGAACCCCTGGGTGGAGATGAAACAACAAAGCCACTGCATGTGGAAGCGGAACAGTAAAATCAGGAATATATTCACTATCTGTTGTTGGCAGGCTGATGTCCATCCAATTCCTGAAAAGCAGGGCCTCAGCATGTGTAATGGTTGCTTGGGAAAATGAAAGCCATAACCAAAATCCCGCTCCTCCTCCTTTCCCTGAGCTCTTATTGCAGAGCATAATGGCATGTCATAGGAAATGTCCCTCTGGTCAGTTTGGGTCCACTGTCCCAACTGTGCCCCTTTCCAACCTCATGTCACATCTCTGGCCTATTTGCTGAAGTGGGCAGAGTGGTGAGAAGAAAACCATGATGCTGTGAAAGCCAGAACACTGGTGTGTTTATAACACTGGCTTAATCAAAAGTCCAAGATGCACCATGATATGGGCTGTACAAGATTAACTCCATCCCAGCCAGACCCAGTTCACCAGGGAAGGCAGCATTTATTCAGAAGAATAGTTTGCTTTCTCTCTCCCCGTAATAAAGTTATTAGTGAGAAAAAATAGCAAGATATATAGCTCATAAATATAATGTCTGCCTAAAACTCTGCTTCTCTTTTTGCTTAAGATATGTTAGACCAAAAGAAGGGAATTGTACAAACTTGCATATACTGATTAAAAAAATAATAAATTGATGGATTGTCTGGAGCTCTGTGACTGTGCCACCATTAAGGACCTTAGGCCATTTCCAGCCTTGCTGTTTTTCACTTTTTACACCAAAATCAATATTAGTTGTCAATGTTTAATTAGTGTATTTTGTAAACATACATTTCACATTCTGAATTGCCTTCAGGTAATTTCATTTGTGATTATATCAAATATTTAATTGATTTGTATAGAATTCCTCAAAATAACCAATGAAGGTTAAAAATAAAAAAAAAAAAACCAATTGATTAATAAATGTTTTCCTAAAACTAACCCACTGAGGAATTTCTGGCTTTCTGTTAGCACTAGCAGCAAATGAGGAAAAGGGAGAAAATAATAGATCAAATGCTGTGCTTCTGGCTTGAAGTTTTGTTTTCATTTGAATATCCACTTTATGGCAGAGTGAATTTAGCTTGGTTTGAAGGAGCAGGAAAGGTCAAGGATGAATATAGCTTTGACTTTGAATGCTTTCTGAGCTAACTGCACTTAAGTTGTGGCAGGAGGTTGCCATGCATGACTTCCATTGATGCAGTCACTTCTCATGCTTGTGGTTATTTGGTGTTCTCAAAAAAGAGGCTAAGTCAGATGTTTTCAGAAAGATCTGGAAAAAAGTTATCTTGGTGATGTAAAGGCCATAATGCAGAGAATAGGCTCCTAGACTGTTCTTAGTCCCTCTCAGTTCCCACAAACACGTTTTCCCATATCACTAAACCATTTTGTGGTTTCAGCAGTGAGTTCTGCCTGATTTTGTAGCATCAAATCTAGAAATCAAGTAGAGGCTACATCTGGTGCAGTATTGTTGACTACAGTATTCCTTTCTCTCTTGGTTTTTCTTACTTGCTGAATTTACCTCTGCTGCAGTTTTCTGTCTCTGTGAAAAGGATGTAATTTAAGACAATCCTGCCTCTCTCCAGACTGTTGCATGCAAACCAACATATAAGAAACCTAAACCAACTAAAATGTCTTATTGTGCTAAAAGCAGTCCTTGTTGGGTTCCAACAAAACGATTGCAGTGTTTGTTCCACATCAATGTGCCAGCTTTGTAATAGTAGCTCAGTTGATTCCCTGAGATGATGATGAAAACTAATTCCAAAGCTATGCAAATTGTGAACATAAAGGACACCATTCAGGTGACCATGCATAACAGAGCCTTCGATATCTGGGCAAATAGTTGATTTGCATGCTTGAATATATTTTGCACCTTATTTGATCACTAACTAATCAGTGCATACAGATGGCAATCAGATTTCTGATGTGAATACACAAATAGTACCTTGTGAATTCAATCAAGGGGTGTGAAGCTGCAGATGGGGAGCTCTACTCAGTTGGAGTGAAAAGTTATTAATATATCTCCTGTGATTATGAAAGTGGAGGAAACAGGGTTTTTTTCATTAGTACTTTGAAAGGACTTGCTAATTTATTCATATGTGGAAGATAGTTGAGAAAGTAAAAATTGGCTGTGGACTGACTCCAACTCTGCATCCCAATTTTTATTTTTAAACTTTATCTACAAGAGTGATGTAAGTCTTGTCACTTACTGAGGAGCAAGTGAATGAGTACTTTCAATACTTTCAGAGTATTTTCAAAGATTTCCCATTTCTGTCTTTCACCTTCCTTAGGGGAAGGAAGAACTTCTGTGAATGCTATGTGAAGATGCCCACATGGGCTTGCATATTCCAGAGAAGATCACTGAGATTATAACACTATAATTGATTCTTGCTTCCTAATTGCCGTAAGTTTTGCTAGCAGTTAAAGAATCCATATGGATGAGTCTGAAATCTGAAGATTCCACTTGCCGTTTTCCTGTCTTTCTCCTAATTTTTAATTCCGTGTTAATAGTTCAACCGGTAAATTGCAACTGAAAGATGTCCCTGCCCATGGTAAAGGAGTTGGCGTTAGATGGTCTTTAAAGTCTTTCCAAGCTAAGACATTCTGTGATCTATTAGAACATCAAGCAACTTTGATATGATCTTAAGATTTCTATGTTCTCTTGTAAAACTTTGTATTTTTGTTTTGTATTTCAACAGCTTTTGAGAGATACATTACCCTGCTTGACTTATCAGTCATGCAGGTAGCATTTTTTAAGAAGTTGGTAAATGGTGAGCTTGAATACATTGTGACTTGTAGAGCTACTTTTTTTCAATCTTGTTGCTCAGTGGTCTGTAGCCATTTCAGACTTGGAAGTTATTTCTTTCCATAAATGTTGTCAGCTATAAAACTCAAGCTATTGACCTATCAGCAGACTTCTCCCTGAAAACAATTAAACTTCAGAACCTTGTTCTTTCAAGGAACTTGACTTCTAACTGGCTTGACCTTTGATTGACTCCCCAGCCTGCTTTGGACTGAACTGAAATTTCTGTGATGGTAACATGGTTAAGAATGCAATTTCCTTTCCCTCTGAAATATAGCTACATTGGCAAAAGCCTTCCTACAAGCATTTTCATATGTGCAAAAAGCTGCTGTTTGAGGGAAAACATTGCTGTTCCTTCTTGCAACCGGGTATTCAGTAGATATGATGCAGTGATAAAATAAAATGGTCTCTTCATTAAGTGAATCTACTGTCCTGTCTCCTATGACTAGAAAGGTTTTAATCCAACTTTGTAATCCTGGCCAGCATTTTAGTACTTGTGTATTTTACTGAAAAGATGCAATTGATATGCAAGCTATATTTTTATCTTCTATGTTGCAAACCAAGCTGCTGCAGATTTTTGACTGAAACTATTGTGTAGCTGTTTCATTACTAGTTTACTCAGCAGCAGCTTACAACACAAGATTGTTATTAATGTAAAAATTGTAAGATAAATGGGTTTAATGTTTCATTATTTAATTTACATTCCTATTAGATGGAGTAATCAAGTAGACTAAGGCAGCTTTTTAAAATAATGAGATTTTCTTTTATCAGACTAGACATTTGTTTTAAATGAATCATTAATCTTGTAGTTAAAGCACTGATTAAGAATATTCTTTGATTTGCATTCCTTTGTCTAAATTTCATTTAGGACAGAGGCTATTATAAAAGAGGTTGATAAACCTATTTATTATAAAAAAATAATATTTCTGGTATCTTGTATATCCTTTGCTATTCATCGTCTGTGCTCCATTTTTCTTATTGGACCTAACCTTTCAAGCTCTGAGATAAATTGGTTTAATATTTTCCTTTTCAATAACTCAAGTACTATGGGACTAGTCAGATTAATTTAAAATACTCATTTCTGTGTCTTCAGAGGTGTCAGTGAGTGCTCAGAACTCTGGCTTCTGGAGCTCTCCAAAGGCCTTGCCTGCCTGTGTTAGCTTTGCTGTGGTGACCACATTCTACACAGCCTAGGGAAGTGCAGACACACTCTGCAGTGCCTGTGCAGGGCACTGAATGTGGCCGCAGTTGTGGCCTCTTTGTTGGGCTTTGGGTGGGAGGAGACACCTGCCGCATGTGAACTTCCTGCTGCCTGGCAGCACAGCCCAGCATGCGAGGACCTGCTTTTCCACAGCTGGGGAGCGGGAGGCGTGACCTTCAGAGGTGTGAAACTTAAAAGCTATGGAATCACTGTAAAAAAAATGAGATCTAGAAATAGATATAGTTACACAAAACTGTCTGTTAGATGATGTAAAAGAAAAAAAGGACTCAGATATCAGCACACATTTTTATGCTCTGCTGTTTGAAATCCTTTTTGTCATTCAAGTTTAAGCATGTGGGGAATTGTTACAGAAGTGCAGTGAGTCGCAACTGCAGCACAACAAGCTTGATGTGAGTGGCCTGTAATGGGCTGCGACTGGTCCCTGTTTCTCCCTCTTCAGCCTTCTTTAATTGAGGGTAGGGTACTGTTTGCATTTTCAGGGTCAAGGCTTCTGTTTATATGCAGAAGTGTATGACTTTCCATGTTTGCCCTTTTTCTTTCTCACTTGTTTGCTTACGTTGTATTTTTCTCTTTGCTTGAAGAAAATAAAAAGTGTAATAATACTCTATTCTCTTAATTCTGAGGACAAGAACAAACCAGAAGTTTGCAATTTATCTCCCTTCCCCTCTCCCCACTTGCACAGACACATTTCAGAACTGAAACTTCTGCTTTCATAAATTTTAGAAAAAATTTACTTCTCTTACCCAAAATTAAAGGCTCTAAATATGAAAAATAGTTCCCATATGAAATCTCACAAAGATGCTGCAGGGAAAGTAAGATTTTCATGTGACTGTAAACATATCTAATTTTTCCATTGCTGAACAGCCCACAAGTATGAAATACTTAAGCAGTTATCAGCTAAAAAGGAAAAAAAAAAATCTTTGTGGTAGCATTTCAGACGCTAATTGTATTTCAGAAGCATATCTCTTAAACAGCATTCTTGTGTAAGGGTCTTAAGTGCAATATTTTGAGGTCTAAATGTAAACTAACAGTTCATAGATGTAAATGATGAAATTTTTTTTGTTGTTACTCTCTTCCTTTTGTGACTTTGAAATTTTGCCTCAAGGTTAGGTTGGAAAAGGGTTGTACATAGCCAGTCATAGGTTCCTGGAATTCAGTGTAAATTTAAAACAGACAGCCCCTGTGCAATTGAATGGTGTTCTTAGAGGCAGAGTTACTAACATCACTTTGTAAAAGCTTCTGATAAAAAGAACGTAGCACTCTAATGCTCAAGACCAAAGGAGGATAAGGAAGAGACGTTTGTCTGAAAGAGAAAACATCTCCTTTGTGCAAAGCTTTGAACAGTAGGGCATTATAAATCAAGAACTTGCAGGTGTTGATGCTCCATCTTCTCTCCTTCATGAACACAGAGACAACAATGTCTGCAGATACGGCACACAGGAATTTAGAGCTGTAGGTTCGCTTTTCTTCCTTTGATTATGCCTGGTACATGTTGTCTCAATTGTCTCTTTTGTTAAGTTACATTGATAAATCTTTCATTGATACACGTTCCACAGGCCTGTTTTAGTTCTGCAGGTGTGTGCTAGGCTGGACTGTGCTTTGTTATGCACCCAAGTAATGAGATCCCAAAAGCAGAAGAAATGTGTTTTCAAGTTGAATAGTCAATGAGTATTTTCTAAGCTAATTTAATACTTCTTTTTAAGGCTAGGCTGTTTTGTGATAGAGGTAATACTATTAAAATTGGATGATAGTTTTTATTTAATTAACTTTCAGAGCTATGGGAAACATGTAGGAGAACTACAGCTCACCTTCCCTAGGGATGACTTTCCTAGGGATGCTTCCCCCATGGTGGCTATGTCTGGGCTCCTTGTTTGAAACCATGCACTGAACTGGGACATTTGTGTACTTTGGCTGTAGCTGAGGCTTTGGCTTGTGTACAGGCTGCTGATTATGATTGGACTTGGTTGTTATGTAATGTTTTTTGCTAATTATTGTGTTATCCTGCTTTTGTTTGTATCACCCAGTGTTACAGGCAAAGCTTAGAATTGGATACCCTTTATTTGGTGAGGTTTTTTTTTGAACTCTTCACTGTTGCATTCATGTCAGGTAATGACCATTGCTGATGCTTGAGTATCTTGTGTGGAAAGGCTTGATCTGCCACTATTAATTACAGATGGAAGTTGTGTGATTTATCTGTGAATCTAAGAACACCCTGGGAAGCACAAAAGTGAAAAGGAATAGGTTGGTCACTCTCTGCATCCAATTGCAGAGGACTTTCTTAGGATGTGTGATGAATGGCTATATCAGGGCACAGAGCGGTAATTCCTCAGAATTCATACTGGTGGCAATGCACTGTTTATCCACTGCTTATGTGACAGCTGTTGCCCTTATAGCAGAGTGTGTTTGCTCTCCATCCAGAAACTTGTCCTATTAATTTAGTCTTAGATTTCAGTTCATAGCCTGCTCATCTTCAAAGATGGCAGTAAATTCTCTTGTAGGAGTGCAGAGATTGTGTTCCAGAGGCCCAAATTCCATCTAATCCTTCCCTAGCCTTAAGCCACCTAAACTTGTCTTACTCTGGCTCAGAGCTTCATGCCAATGCAACACGCAGTCTTCAGAAATGATTGGTTTGTTATTGCTGTGCTGAAACCATTTATCTGCTTTAAAAGGAAAAAGAAAAGAAAAGAAAAAGAAAAAAAACTACAAATGGTATCCACCATTTTTAAATTGCAGGAGAAATGGTTTAAAAATATGAGAACTTGTACTTTTTTATATGAACTACTTTTCTGTGGTCACTTCTATACACTCACTGGGAATTATTTCTGCCTTCAGCTGTTTTGTAATATAGAAACAAATCTTTCTGTAACAGTATTTTTATACTTTCCTGTAAAATAGTTATGAGCAGTATTTTTGTACTTTCCCACATAAGCTAGATATGATTACGACGCATTGTGGATTTCTTCTAGGAGCGACCTTTAGCAAAATATAGTTGTGTGTTAGACTGCAGGCGAGATAACAAAATTGGAAGCAGTAGTGGAAGCTTTTAAAATGTTGCAGTGGGCATCTCAAACCTATAAACATGTTTGGAGGAAAAGGGAATAGAAAAGGAAAAAAATGCAGGCAACTGATACTGATAGGCATTCATCTTCGTTGGGAGGGAAGAAAAGAAACCTGGGGCAGCACAGGGAGACAAGTTGAGATCTGAGGCTTTAGGGTGTTTGGTGCCACCGAGCATGACTGTCTCAGCACCTGTGAATAACATTCTGCTTTTGGGAGGAAGGGGTGGGGCATTTTTGGTTTAGAACTACAGTTCTGGCAACAGTTCTCTGCAGAATGCTACATAAGGAAGGGATCAACAGTGGGATGAAAGACTAAAGAGCTGGATCATCATTTTTTGATCCATAAGGAGAAGTTCCTAGGCCAAACCTGAAGAATGTAGGGCAACAAATGCCTTCCTGAGGATATACATATAAGAACAAGAAATGCCCAGTGAGCTGCCTGCAATGCTCCTAATGTCTAGGTTTGAACTGTATGGGAAAGAGAAGGTGTCCTGCAGGACCTGTGGAGCTGGCATTATTCCGATGAATAAACACTGCCGTGGTGGTCTTGGTTGGAGTCTCAGATGCTTCTACAGTCTTATCAAAACTATATTTTCTGATTGCCTGATTTCTTTTTCTAAGTAAATGTAAAAATCTCCTTTGACTAGAAAAACTCAGAAATTTATACTAAAATGTGGGAGATATTACCATTTCTTGGGAAGCAAGATCAAAGAGAAGGAAAGATTTAACTTATGATGTTGTTTCATACCTTACTAAATTGCTTCTAGTGTGCATATCCTCCTTCTTACAATAAATTTAATAGAACAGAAATGGTTCATTATTATGCTGGGCAATGTCTTACACAGACTAATGTGACCATACTGATTATTTGAAAAATCATCCACAGTTCCTGATTTCCATTAGTATACTTGCTGTTGGATGCGATTGCAGGGAACATTTGCATTTGTTTGGAGTTTTGGAGTTCAAACATCCTAACTCTTTTATATAATCTGCAAATTGGAGAGGTTTAACATACCACTTAAATGTCATGTCTGTTTTAATTACAGAGTCTCCCCAATTTACTCTGAAGTTGTGAGATTATGGGACTATTTAGGATGTCTGTATTATCTCTGTTCCTTAAAACACTCTAACCTAGCTGTTCATGCAGAAATGCTTGTGCCTTTCAGGGTGAATTTCTTTTTCTTCGCTTAGCTTTGCTTTGTGAAACCCAGCCTCTGAGATTTTTGGATAGTTGTAAAAAGCATCTTTGTTTCAATGGTAAAGTGTGGTTTTATTCTGATCTGTCTGGGGATTAGTATATTTTCATTCTTCTCCTGGTATGTTGAGAAGAAAAAAATAGTTTTTATGGCAAAACATGCAATTCCGAGGTAAGCAATTAATTTTCATTATTTATTCCTTCAAGTGAAAAATGTCCTCAAGATATTTAGTCATTAAGATCTTTGCACAGGTCAGGACAACTCAGACACCCGTGAATAATACTTGATCTAATTGTGTGTGTATTTGTCATGTGCGCAACACAAGGCCTGTCTTTTTTTTCTGGAAAATGAGATTTTTTTATCCTTAGGCCACTGTTTTCTCCTTTTTAATGGTCATTCTATGTACTAGTATATAAATAGTTTATTAATCATCATTCTTGACTCTCTAGGAAAATATTCTGTGCGTGCAGTGGGCACAAAATTCCTCAGTAAATTAACTAGATGTGCTATTGCTATTTTCTCCCATAAATCCAGACCTGCTGACATTTCATCTGCTGGTACAAACCTAGAATGAAATTTCTATTATCAAATCTGCACAGAAAAAACCCCCAGCCTTTGTCTGCCAATTGCTATTATAAACAGGCATGCTGAGAAGTCAGAAGGCTCCAGTAAGAAAGTGTGGATTTTCTATTCAGTGGCTGGTCTTCTGCAGTGGGAGTCCTGGATAATCATTCTAGTGTATAATTTTCTCTTTTTTGATGGAAGTTAAGGATTCTTCTTTATTATCCAGTAAAGTATATTAAGTGTAAAATAATTCTGTATTGAAATAGAGCAGTTCAAAGGTATTTGATAAGACAGCCACAGCAGTGTAGCTAAGAAATAAAATGTGGTTTGAATTGAAGGGGGAGGAATTGCTCCCTTTAGTTCGTATTATAGCACGACAAGTGTCAGGCTTCTAATGCATCAATCTCCTTGTTTCCATGGTTTGCAATTTACAGGGTCTAAAGAACATTGGTTAGCTCTTATCTCGTATTTGAACAGGACGAGTTTCAGTGTTCTGAATACTGGCATGTTGTTCTCTGCTGTCCCTAAGACAAGCCAGAGCATGTGGCTCTGGTTAAGTTTGTGTGTCAATGCTGGTTTATGGAATTGGTGTAGAAGTCAGTGAAGGTTTGGAAATTGGAGGGTGGTGGGGATTTTGTTGTTGTTGTCTTGTTTTTTTATCTCACTGCAAAGAGAAGCCTGCTTGACTTCTGAAATAGGTGAAATAAGCATTCAGAAAACATTAGTCATTCTATTATTCTTAGTAAATATGTTAATGCATCATAAATATGCCAAATTATATTCTTTTTATTTAAGTAGCCATAGGAAAAATTGGATATTGTCTTAAGGGTGAAAGTTTAAGGTGATGTGGTATTGTAGTATGAGTGTTTCAGAGTTACACAGCAGTTGTATTCTGCATCTGCTTGGAACAGGTTCACACACGCTTCGTTGTTTTATGAACATAAGCATTTGATTTCTCATGCAGTCTCTTGGGAGATTAACTTGGCCACAGCAGTAGCCTCAGAAAGTCTTCTTGATCTCCTTGCATCTGGTAAGTGTTAATATGGATCAAAATAAAGATTTGTTTACATAGTACATGTGTATTTCTATGTTACCATAAAAATGAAAGCAGAGGTTACAGCAGCCCAACTATTCCCAGATTTTTCAAGCACATGCTAGCCTGATACCTCTCTGTAAAGCCTTTTCTTTACTCATTCATCTCTTTTACCTGTCAGGGAAATCTAGTCGAGATGGCTGTACCCATTTCAAGTGAAAAGATCGTATAAAGTATCAGTACAAAGATTAGAACAAGATTGTAAAACCATTGAAAAATATCATCTTTGCATTTTAAAATTGTAAGTATGTGACTGTAAGTCTCCTGGCATACCTCTCACGTCTGTTATTAGTGATGTATTGTCTTCTTTGCAGCATATGTGTATACAGACCTGTCTCCCATGTTTACCTTACCTGCCACTCTGGTCAGTCCTAGGAGTGCTTCTGTGTTCTCAGTACTCAATGAATTCCCAGTGCACTGACTCCACTGACAGGGGCCACAGCAAACGGTGACTTCTGCATGTGACCTGTGTCTATAGCCCTTTTAATAGTAGGACTGTATAGATTGAATGAATCACCCTTGTGAGACCCACCTGTATTACTGCATCCAGGTCTGGGGTCTTCAACACAGGAAGCACCTGGGCCTGTTAGAGTGTCTAGAGGAGGGCCACGAAGATGGTCAGAGGTATGGAGTACCTCTCCTGTGAAGGCAGGCTGAGACCTGGGGTTGTTTAGCTGCAAGAAGAATAAGCTTTGGGGAGACCGTAAAGCAGTCTTGCAGTGCTTTAAGGGGGCTTGTAAAAAGGAGAGAGAGAAGGCCTTTGTATACGGGCAGATAGTGACAGGACAAGGAGCAGTGGTTTTAAACTGAAAGGGGGCAGGTTTAGTCAGATGTTAGGAAGACATTTTTTACTGTGAGGGTGGTAAGATACTGTAACAGGTTGCCCAGAGAAGTTAGGGATGCTCCATCCCTGGAAGTGTTCAAGGCCCTGAATAACCTGGTCTAGTGAGTGGCAACCCTGCCCATAGCGGAGGGTTTTGAGCTAGATGATCGTGAAGGTGTCTTCCAAACCACACCTTTGTGATTCTATGATTCTATACTGATTATTTGGGACTGTAATACCAATTATTTGGGAAAAGGTTCAGTGCCATTTGGGCATACAAGACATACTATCTTGTTTGCAGTCCCAAAGTTCAAATTCAGTTAGTTAAGTGCCCAGCATATTTCAGTATTTTATTTGTGAGAACTCTCCAGATCTATACAGTAAACATGAGATTATTCAAATGAAGAAAATTAATCTTAACACTTTCAGTTAGACTTTAGACATACGGATAAAGTAATTGCCTGAATACTTCAATGGGTTGAGCGTCATATAATCTTTCTTACATTCAATGATAAATCTGTCAAAAGACAATGTATTTTCCTTAAGTTGTTCAATTAAGGGTAACTTTTGTTATAGTATTTAAGCATTGGCAGAATTCACATGAGATATGTTTTTAAGCTGTATTTTGTGACCTATTCACTTTACCTTAATATGAAGTCCCATTTTGTATACATAAGGATTGAAAGTCATATAATTTATTTGTTGTAAATAAACAGCAAACGTTATTGTTGTCCAGAGTACCATGGAGAAGAAACTCTTGCATGTTGAACTCCCCACCCACCTCCTACTCCTTCACTGGAATGCTGATCTATTGTTTACTGTAGCCAGTAATATGAAGAATTTATATCTATAAAGCAGCATTCCTTCCAAGTGTCTCATAGTTCATATACACAGTCTTTGCTATAATTATGGATTAAAGGCAAGATCCCTCTCTCCTCTCAAAGATCTCTAAAACCATGCCTTATATTGATTTTAATTTTGAATGGTAATAAGTCTAATGGATTTTATACCTAAAAGAATGATTTAGAGAAGTAGTGAATGGTAAAGAGCTGATAGCTCTACCAGACATAAAGTGAAAACATATGCATCTAGTTCCAGTCACAGGAGCTTTTGTGAAATAAAAATGTTGCAGTGGTAATGCAAAGAGCAACACGGATGGAGATGCTGTTAACTATTCAAGATACATCTCCTAAATATCCTCTGAAATAGTTTAATGACAAAGGATACCTCTATTTTTAGTTTTTGGGGTTTTTTTTCTTTGTTTTGGAACCAATATTGTATAAGAAGTCATAAAAATCTTGTTTGAATGAACAACAGTTATTTATAATTCCACAGGCTTTGCTGAGGAAATACAGTAATTCCATGTGTGTTTCCATTAAGGTTTCTATGATAAATTTTTATCTTTTAAAACTTTCTTAATTATCATTCAATTAGATTGCATTGAATGGTGGTATTTAGATTATGCAGTATTTATTGCCTTAATTTAGAATGCCATTTTGAGAGTACCACTCCCAGTTTTCAGATAATGAGTTTTGCTTCATTTCAACAACTTTTAATTGTGATGTGGCATCAAATATAAAACCTTTCTTTGGTTTTCTTTTTAATTTTTTAATTTTTTTTTTCTAAATTGCCTTTACTAAATATAGATTTCTTTGCATGCCATTATTCAGTAGGAGAAAATGGATATCAATATTCACACATTCTTCCTCTTTTTAAGAAAAACTTCTCTACAAGGTGTATATGTATTATCCTGATATTTTTAGAGAAATATTTACATAAAAGAATAGATAAGTATGTTCTCCTAGGGAGAATCACAGATGTATAGTTTTTACTATAGGAAGGGAGAATCAACAACTTTCTTGGCCATAAGGATTTCATCTGTGTTTCCACATTTGTTGAAATTATAATGCACTGTATATTTTACAAGGTTTAAGAATCTTTATTGCAGTGAATGTGTGCCAACCTTAATACTTGAATGTATTTTATCATAAATAGTTGTTTTTGCTTCCCATTTTTCAAATTACTACTTGCACTGTACAATAATAGTTTATTACTATTTTCTAATGGTTTATTACTATTTTGCACTAAATATTGTGGTAGAGGTTTTTTTTCTTCAAAGGTATGTTTGAAGAAAACTCCATGATTTCATTGAGACTGACTCACTAATTCATCCTTTTTGTGTTGTGTCCTGTTTTACTTCTGCTAGTGTCAACAACAATAGCTTTACTTTACCTCACTTGGTATAATTTCGGTATGATTTGGTGTAATTTGCAGTGTGAGAACTATTTTGTCAAAAATATTTGAAGACTAATGTGTAAGAGAAAATTCTATGGGACAATTTCAGCTATCACTTGTGCAACTTGGTAGAGGTTCAGCCTGTGTATCTGGTAAATAATAGTGAGCATGCAATAATTTATTCAAGTTTATGATGAGCACAGAGTGCCAGGGAGGAAAGACCAATAAAAGCTTGAAGGTCTGAATCAATACCACTGAGACCAATGGTAAAATTTTTGTCAAATTCTTAGATTAGTCTTAAAGGAAATGTAGCACTCAAGTACTGGTGGTCTTGACATTTCAACTGGCATGTGGAAAGATACCATTCGTTACCATAATTTTGCACAGCCTTGCAAAAGCAAATCCTCAAGTCTGTTTGGGAATATATATAAGTTACTGAGAATATGGTTGCTTATCTTGTACATATATTCTGTTCAGCTCAGAGTTTGCATATGGACCGCAGTGTGAATTCCATATGGTTCTCTAGGTCACATGAATTTTGCTCTCTAAAATGTTGTTCAATATTTTTCTCAAATACTTAATTGGAAGGGAATTTTTTGCATTATTTTCTTTATGTGATAGAATAATATTTTGACTCAAAATGTACTTATTTTTTGGACTGTTTTGTTCTAAAATTAAAAAAAGAGTTGAGTAATATGCAAAGCTTAAAACTATTACAGTTATGATTTGTGTGGCATTGTACTTCACAGGCAGTGGTGCAGCACAAAGGATATTTAAATGATTTTCACAGCATCACATAAGAACTTTGTATTAAAGGTAAAATAGTTTTCCAAGTCAGTAGTTAAAGGTCATTTTCATTTGGCCATCCTGCACCTTTTCTTTTATGTTTCCAGAGAATGTAGTCCATATTATTATCATTCATTGCAGAGAATAAATCAGGGGTCTTAGATATTTTTTGTTCATTATATATACCTATTTCATTCTTTAAGCTCCACTTACCCTTTCTGTGCATCAGAGTGGGTTTTTTTTGTGATAATAAATTATTTGAACTACTAAAGAGGTGGTTTTGAAATTTTATTTTTTCAACTGGAAAATGCAGAGACCTTGTGTGGAAATAGAGCAGTCTGTAAAAATTTATCTGAAAACACTATTCCAACTCAGGAATCATATGTTGACCTATTCAAGGTTAATTTCTCACATAAATGACCTGTAAGAAGTATCTGAAAGTCAAAATAAGGTCCCTATAGCCTGTCTAGGTAACTATAAGTGAGACTGAAATGGGCAGATAGACTGATAAGGAGTCACTTCTGTCTGGCTGCTCTCTTCTGTTTGCTGCATGAAAATCTAAAAATGTCTTAGGTCTATTATGGAATAGTGTAGGAAGTGCTTACATTTTAAAAAGGTATGATGGGTCATGCAAGCCCGTTCTCTTCAAGCTCTATGAAATGTAGCCATCTTTCAGGGCTTTTGTTTTGTTTGTTTGTTTTTTTGTGTGTACAGAACCTGGTTGACTTGTAACCCAAAGTAGGTAAGTGTTCTGTAAATATTTGTATCCTAAAGGTGTGATTTAGTGGAACAAGTACTGATCAGTAGGAACCTGACTCCTTACCTTACCCACATTCTACAGGGCGGGCTCCACCTATATGTGGAGGCTGGAGCTTCTGTCAAGATAAGAGCTTTAAAATGCAAGCAATCCATTTTAGTAATGTGCAAAGAAACCGCAGTTAATTTGGTTGAGGGTCTGTTTTTGTAATTATCAAGAAAGATTTGCCTTGATAGTGATATTGTTTTGGAGAATGTATGATTTTTTGAGAAAGTTGTCTAATGTTTATTGTTTTCTGGGTTCATTTTTTAACATTTTTTTCTTTGTTGTTATGGGATGTGTCCCTTTAATATAATTCAAGTAAATGCCTTGTGTATGGAAAAAATGCAGAGCTTTTAAGAGCTCTGTAGGTTGCTAGTGCTATTTTAATTGAACTAAAATTGATAAATAAAACAGTTGATACAGAAGTGTCATACCGACGATGAGATCTATAGGAGTCTTTTGTGTTTTCCCGTTATGGGATATACTGGTTATTTTGTTATTTCAGAAAAAGTAATTTGCTTATCAAACAGCTTTGAGTTTATGGGCTTTTCCTAGAGGAAGGCTCCTGTGGATATCCTGCATTCCCTATCTGAAGTAGACATTGAACTCCTGTGTCAGGTGTTTTGCAAAAAGACCCAACACCTGAGACCTTGCATACTGCCCCTGATAGCCTTTATTTAAGAAAAAAGTTTAACTAATCTCTTGGAGAATCCTTCAGTGATGTATAGATAATGATTTGGTGGGGAAGGAGTACAGGAAGGAGGGCCAAGCTGACTTGTGATTGCTTCAGTCAGTTGGAAAGTATTGCACTTCCCATTGGGCATTTAGTGTATTGTAGTGGTATATGGTTAGATGACAAAACTAAGTTTTTATAGTAGCTATCAACCTTTATTTTCTATTTAAAAAGGAGAAAATTCATTTCATTAAACAGTAGAAAGTAGAATGTGGAATATAAAATTTAAGCATCTTTTTTAATTTTTCATGGTGACTCATTAAAAATGGATGGATATGGAAAGGCAGGAGCTCAAAAATTTTGCCCTTTGGCAGTTTCTTTTCTAGTTTCTCTTGTTCTTCTTTATGGTGGATCCTAAGAAACGTGAAATGTTCTGAGTTGTGTTTTGTCTCTATTATTCTTTGTAGTATTGATACCTGATTTATATTCATACAGATAATTTATTCATATTCACCTGTAGGGCATTTTGTATACTGTCACATGTAGTGGAAAATGCATACGAGTGATCCACTGAATATTGATTTAAGAGAATTGTAGAGTTTGGAAGGGATCTCAGGAGCTTTCTAGTCCAACCCACTGTTCAAAGCAGGGTCAGCCCTCAGGTCAGCCTGGGCTGCTCAGGGCTTGATCCAGCTGGATCCTGAAAACCCCCAAGGCTGGAAACTGCACAGCCTCTTTGGGCAGCCTGTTGTTTTGTCTGACTGTCCTAACAAGGAAAAAGCATCAGGCTGATCAGGTCTGATTAACCCTTAGTAAATCTATGCTGGCTCTTCTCAATCACCAATCTTGGCACGTACTAAGCAATATGAAGGCTAAATAACTTCTCAAGTGCATGAAATGTGACAGATTTGTTAAGCCATTATCCTAGAGAGTAATTTCAGAGGAACCTTGGTGTACATTGGAAACACAAATGGAAACATTTTGAAGGTCTGGTGGGTACTATTGACCTTGTACCCTTTATCTCAGAGTCATAGTTTCTTCATGTCTTTGCATTTAATTTCTGTCTCTGCTGTATAAAGTCCTCGCCACAAGGGAAAGCGGGAAAGTTTTTTATAGATTTTTTTTTACTTCAGAATGTGAGTACTGATTTTTCTGTAGTTAGTTCCTAAAATTTCTGTTAGTCTCATCATTCTGAAATGCCTCTGAGCCACTGAAAATCTTTTACTTGGTACTGAAGTAAAAATAATGGATGTTTTAAGAAAGTCATGGTTATGAAATTGATAAGCCTATCTAAAAGCGTGAATCTTCTTTGCTGCTAAGCAAGAAGAAGTTGTCTATAAAAGTAGCAATACTTCAAAGAGTATCTCAGTTTAATCAGCTTTCAGTGAGTTTTTATTAGAGGAAATATTAGAGTTGCTTAACAGTACAAAACCTTCACTATCTTATTTTTAATGTCACGTTCCTTCCTATTCCTTTTGGTTTTATGACACAGGCCAACCTTACATGACTAGACCCAAGTTCCAGTGGAATGGCATATTCTGTTTTCTAGTCAGATTGTTTAAGCCTCATGTCTCAACTGGGACAGAAACAGCAGTGTTGAATATAGATGTACTTTACAGCCTGACTGTCAAAGATATACGGCCCATAGGTAAACCTAATATTTTTTTTTATATGTCTGAGGAAAGAATTAATGAAACCACATTTTAAAACCGATCTGGCAATGGATTCTGTTAGCTATGGACAGAAATGAGAAAGAAGGTAAAGGAATGGTCTGTAGTAAATGTTGAGGCAATCTCAAATAGAGAAATTATTAGGCACAAGGTCTTTAATAAGTGTATTTCTTGATTTTTTTTTTCTTTCTATTTGATTTAAACATTCTATAAATGTTAAATTAATCTAAATAAAATCTGAAAAAAGGTGGGCCATAGAAGATTTAAATATAGTAGATCTATTGTAGCTACTAAATCAATTCTACATAAGCAGACTTTTATGTAAGTGTTTCTTTTTCAGTCTAGCTCTCAATTGTATTTGTTGGATGCATTAAGGAGCAGCTAACCAAAAATATGAATATTTTTAATCTAGTGTAGTTTAGTGGTACCTAACTGTGGTAAAAATGTGACTCCTGGAGTCAACCTTCATTAATTAACACTGAGTTAATAAGCTTAGCTTTATTACACTAATAAAAATGCTTTCAGTATAAGAAAGAAATTCTATTTTATATAAAATAGGATATATAAACTATATGTTGTGTATGCTTAATGAGAAATGTTTATATCTTGATTTTATATTTTGATTGAGAATGATTTCCTCCGTCCCTTTTTGGACAGAGGAGTTTGCAGAGTCTTGCAGGCACGTTCTAGGTTAGTGAGTAATCCTGTTGCTCATTGTGCAGTTAAGTGAAATAACTGAACAACACAGGAGTTACAGGCTGGTGGCAGTGCTATTACTGTGCCTAATATATCTTAAAGACACTGAAATGCTGCCTGTGGGGGATATTCCTAAGAACACATTTTCACAACTGTAACTCCACTTCCCTTTTTTATGCATGCCTCGCCAATTTTAGCTTTAACATGTTTAGTAGGTTTTTTATTTCATTTGTCCATTTCAAAAGTGCAATGAATTCTATAGCTAATATAGGAAAAAAAAACACCAAAAGAGATACTTGTGAACACAGACAAAGCCAGATAAATTACAAAGGCAACAGGGGTTTTCAGTTACCAAGCTGTTTGGGCATGTAGTCAGAGGTTCATCATGCAACCCTTATTTTTATTAATTGTTTTTATTTGGTTCACTCCTCGAGATTTACAGAATGAGAATGAGTGACTTATGTGGCGTTTGAAATTACTTTTTTTAGTGTAAAAAAAATTGGAGGTAGAAGTTGAAAAATTGAGAGCCTCTATTTTTTCTGTACAAATGAATGTATTTGAACAAGCAAAAAGATATTTATGGTTTGCTTAATCCTCTGTCACATGTATGTTACAGTGCAAGATAGTATTGGAAGTTCTTTAACTTCTTTAGGACTAAAGTTATAACTTACTTTGGAGAGTTATGTCTAATGATTCATCATTAATAATAAACACTTAAGCAGCCTTAAGGGTTGATTTTATCTCGTGGAGAAAATAAGCTGTTAAAAAATAAGCTGTAAAAAGGTAATTCAAATGATATAAAATTGTTCTCAGATCAAGATAATTATTTTATTCTGGCCTTTTTAATAATTGAGTTGTGTGTTGCATCACTCTTTCCATTTCAAAGGTACCTGAAATGAACCAGAAAGAATAGTGCTAGTTCACTGTCATCTTAGCACCCATTTCCTCCCACCCCTGTGCTGTTTCTTGCCAACTTGCGGCCCAATTCCAAGGTTACAATTCCATTGTTAGAGAACTAGAAGAAAGTGTCCTGTCAGTCAACTATTAGCAAGAGATACCAGGAATGCAAAATACCTTACGTATTTGTACATTGGATTAGGGAGCAGAAATCCTCTGTAGCATTGAAAACTACAAATGTGTACACTGACTTTTATTCTTTCTCATGAAAGAAGCAATTACATTCTCTTAAAATAAAATAAAACCCCCCAAATACTTAACTGATGTTACCACTGGCACTTTCTTAGGTTTATTCCCTCTGCTATGCTGCCACTGTCTTTTCTCAAGATACTGTTTTTCTCATTATGAATCTTTTTCCAGGGAAACAGGGAGAAGGAAATTGAAAAAATAGCAAGGCTAGTCTCTGAATTGGTTTTGCCACTGCTCTTCAGAAGATTTGTTGAGATGGACCCAGAGTACCTGTTACCTTGCCAGCCATAAAGTAAGTGTATACAAGTTCTTTTATTGGTAAATGAAGAGCTAAATGGCTGTTCCATCAGTCCAGATCTCTAGTGCAGCATCCAGGTATGCAGGATCACTACTTCTATGAAGATAACCTTCTCTTCCTATAACAGAAACAACCACACAGAGCCCATAGCAAAGCTTTTCTTCAAAGGCAGAAAACTGGCTAACTTGAGCAGAGGAAGTCATAGGAATAGGGATGAATGTAAAAAGGAAGGCACTCTGTCAAGAAGAATGGATGAGTTGGTCACCTTAAAAATAGATGGCTTTGAAATACATGAGACATGCTGCCTGCTTACATATCTTCCAACGAAGAAATTTAATCCAGATATGGTTTAAATGACCCAAATCCAAGCCTTTTATGCAAAATCACTCTTCTTTACTAAAAACCAAAATTAAACTCCTGTGAGTAAGGCCTTATAAGAGAAATCAACAAACTACAGAAATGTAAGCAGGCATGATTATAATGAAAATTTTGTTCTGATTAGTAAGAAGGTTCAGCTAGATCATGACTACAGGTTGGTTGTTTGTTTGTTTGCTTATTTTTACTGAGGAATTGAAACTATGCCAAGTTGAACCTATCATTCACTTTGAATAATCAATTTTTAAAAAAATACATTTTTGGACTTTTTTTCATTGAGTCAGTGAGCACTGTTCTTTTAATGAGAATTTTGTCGTGTGTTTCCCTGCAACTTCCCCTTCCCATGTTATTTACTGTGAGAATGTGACCTTATTCTGAGTCATGATTCAGTTTAATCTTTTGGTATGATTTTTATCACAGAAGAAAGGACAATATGTAATAGATCATAACATGAACAAGGTTATTTTCATGAAGATTATTCCCTGTAATTTTTCAGTAGCACTCTGGTAAAGAACTTTTATGGTTGCCATTAACCCTGAGTACAGGGTTATTTTATCCTTCCTGAATTGCTGAAAGAGCTTTAAATGAAAATAAAGCCTTCTGCCAGGAGAAAATAGAAATGTCTGTTCATAACAAATGTTTAAAGGGCTGATAAACCGAGACAGAGTAAACATGAATGATGTGTATAGTTGTTACGTTATTGTAATTTACTGAGAGGGGGTTGTTGGACAAAACATTTCTCATCGTTTTTTTCTGATGGATTCTAAATTGAGACTTGCAGAATTCTACATAAAGACGGAAACAAAAAGCCTGTGTACTCAGGCAGGCAGATGTAGGAGAGCTATTGGTCTTATATAGATAGCCATACATTACAAGAAATTTACCTTCCAAGTCCAGAATCTAGGCCTGTGTGTGCAGATGTACTGTAAATATTCTGCTCCACCAGAAGCAGCATTTCCTTAAGCATTTAAAGATGTCAGAATTATTTTTAATAATTAACAGAAAGTCTTTAGAAAATGAGAAATACGAACTACCTAGGCTTTTTCATGTGTTGACAGCCCAGATGTTACAGGAAATAAGAGAGATCTTACTGGCTTCACTGGTCTGCTCTGATCCATCAAAATCTCTGTAGAGGAAATTTATGTTGATTATGAGTCTAATTACAATTCCTTTTTTGAAATCTAATTGCTTGTAAAAGGTAGAAGAATGAACAAGCAGGAGATTGCTACCCTCCGTATATGTTGGGAAAAATTCCAGCTGGCAGGGCACAGCTTTCCTCATCTCATTTATCCTCTGTGCTTTAGCCTTGACGTGAACATAATAGTAGCTTCTTTTATTTTCAGCCTGATTTGGGTTCCACATTCTCTGGGAATTATTCCTGGTCTACAGAGATGTAAGGGAAAGAAAAGTAGAACTGTAAGTCTCTTTTAAAAGAATCAGGGTCTTTTGGATATTTATATAT
>VZTE01002834.1:297423-328448 GCA_013397775.1 Eulacestoma nigropectus | reverse complement strand
TATATATAATTGGCAGCTGATTCACGTTCATTGGAGGGTTTTTTTCCTTCTGTGCTTAGGTCATGGCCAAATAAAAAATCTCTAGGAATAAAAAAAATCTGTAGGATTGAGAACAATATGGTTACATGGGGGGGAATGGTTCCAAGGTTATTCATCCCTCAGGTATGTAAGTGTGAATGGTATTTTCATGTGGAAGTGTCCTTTATCAAAACTGAGGTGGCACTGCAGAGTAAAGGAAACAACAGAAAAATCCAGTGAATTCTGCCAGAACTGAGATTAGTGCCATAGGTTATAGAACCACTTTATGATGGTAAGACCATTCTCTTTCAGAAGTATCTAGAAGTGTACAGATTATTGGAAAATGAGCAACAAAATTTGGGACAAAAGTAGTGGCGTAAGTACTATTTGTAGATCTTAGGCCTTACCTCTCCCACAGCCAGTGCCCTTCCTTAGCTGAACCTTAACTTGCGACCAACAGGCATGGCCCAGGGGAAGGAGCTGTCAGGAGAAATTTCCTTTGGCAGCCTTTTCCTGGCCCTATACATACTGTAGCTCTGGGATCTCTTTGGCAACCTCTCCCTGCCAGCCCTAACTAGGTGGTCAGACAAGTCTTTAACTTGGACCAACAGCCATGACCCATAGAGAAAGGTTTCAGGGGAAATTTCTTTTGTCAGCCTTCCTCTTTGGCAGGCTTTTTAGCCCTCCTTGTACTGCAGATCTAAGGTGTGTTGTTTTCTCAACATTAATTCTATGCCTTCATCTAAGCCTTAATCCAAGACCTATAAAAAGAATTTTCTGCAGCCCACCTCTTGCTTTGGCAGCCCCTTTTCAGCCTTTAGGCAGCTTTAGGCTTTCTTTGTTTACAAACTCTAAGAAAAATTGCAGGTCTTAACAACAGTTTATGAGAGTGTGTTTTGCAACTTTTATTCTTTTAGGAGAATATATCAGTCCTTCATTGTTATGCTGAATGTGCTGTAAACTCATATGCTGCATGCTGAATAGGCAGGCTGTTAGTGCTACTATTCTAAAATACTTGATCTTACATAATTTAGTTTATACTAAAATTCATTCTGAGGGGAGATAGTTACTTTTATGGTATGGAATGAATGGAAAGATCTGTCTAAAATCCTTCACATGAACATATGAGGTATCTAAAAGTCTGTTTAAAGATTATGTAAAGAAGATTGTCCTCTATCATCTAACTGCTATATTCTCTCAATCCCCTAAAGTAATTGAAACACCTAATTTTGTAGATGTTGCATTCATGATGCATACAGAACCAGTGTGCATAACAAGGCTGTAAGCACTTCTATATTTTACTTCAAGGAAGAAGTGGTCTCAGGTGATTTGAGTATCTCTGTCACACTTATTTTAAAAACAAGTTCAACTACATTTTAAACTTGAAATTTAATAACATGTGATACCTTTCACTAGAGCACCTGTCAGAAACAAATACATTTTCTTCTCTGCGTAGAGGGAAAAAAAAATCACCTTTGCTCATTAGGCACATGCAGAATGTAATTTCACATGGTATGTCTGATTTACCAGCAGATTTTATAACATGGCTGGAATGATCAAGCTCACAACATCATTAAAATGGCAAGAGTTTAACAATCCCTCAGTTTTGTTGCTTAAAATATAACCTGATGGTGTTTCAGAAATTCATGAGGTTTACAATCGTGGAGATAAAAAAAAAAGTATGATAAAGCTACTTCATCTTGAAATATGCAGCAGAGCTGGAATACTAACCCATATGAGGGTGACTCCATTTTGGTAGGAAAAGGCTTAAAAATGTATATAATCAAGGTCTAGAAATTAATAGAAGTGATAGCTGAGGAGGAAAGTGATGACAAACAGAAATGTTCCTCACAGAATTCCACAGTTCTGAAATTAAGGGGCAGTCCCTGAAACCACTATGAAGTCAGTATAAAATAGATACTTTTTCATGCAGAATGTAGGAATTGTGAAATTTCTCACTCCAGGAAATTGTGGAGTGACAGAGTTTGAAACAGACTTTAGATGCATGCAACAGAGGATGTCACAATAGAATCTTTTACATTCTTAAACGTCAATCGGTTTCACTCATGATCTGGTTTGTTTGGTTTTTTCTTAATTAAAGCAACACCTTTTCTGATAACACCTATCAAAATTTCATTAAACTAAAGATACGTATTTTAAAAATATGAAGACTCTAATGACATTTTAAATTTATTTTATTTAGACTATTACAATGAAATCTTCAATTTATGACCCTCCTCCTCAGTAAATATTGAAAAATCAACTTAAGTGTTTCATTCTCCTGTTCTTGCACACCAATACCAGCAGTTAGGTAATCTTGCCATTGTTCAGCAGGGTTGTCCCTTGGGCCTCTTACAGAGGCTTCATGATGATGTGTTTTAGAATAGACATCTAAATGTGAGGTAGTCAGCTAACGTTGCACTGGAGGAGTATGAACATCTTAAGTCTATTGGAAATTCTTTTATATTTTTCAGTAAAACAAGTCAAATTTTTAAAGATAAGGAAACGTGTATGGTCTAGACCCAAACAATTAGTTCTAAACAGAAAATTGCTGAGAAATCATTTGGCTAAATTCTCTCTGTGCAGTTTGCAAGAGTTCATGATGGAGGCTAGTTGTTAGAAAGTTAAAGGGAAAAGGGATGGAGGTTTTTCTACCCAGAAAGTGATGGAGCTGTTCAACAGAAGTTGCTCCAGAAAACTGACTAAGCCTCCTCTACCATTAGGAAGGAGAAAACCAACGATCTATCGCCTTTTATTCCATACTCTGAGCTTATTAAATAGCTCTTTTCCACCTTCATCCTCTGCAGGACATCGTATGTGATCTGTTCACGAGGATTATATTGTGCAAAACTAGCATGCATACTTTTTTATGTCCATTTGAAGTGGAATAGTATTAATTGTAGATTGTATTAATAGAAAATACCAGAATCATTGCATACAGCAACCCGATTTAAATGATGGCACTGCAATTTTTCGCTTTTATTAGTTTTCTGTGGAAGCTTGTTCTGCTAAAGGCTCTGCTGTTGAAAAGATGTTCTGATTTCTCTTTTTGTAAAGAACTTTCGAAAAGTTTGATTTAATAGAAAACAATACTTATTCTACTTACACTAGAGGCTTAGAGAGGATTTTATTTCATTTTTTTTTTTCCAAAATAAACATTTCCCTCAGAGTGGTGCAGTCCACTCTGAGAACAGCAGTAGAAATTGGGATAGTAGTATTTACAGCAGAACCAATTAGGAACTTGTCTGTACTTTTGTATGCAATCACTTTTTTGGATTTTGGCTAGGAGAAAGTAATTTTCAACTCAAAGATATGCATAGTGCCTATGTAGAGAAGGCAGAAGGCTCTAATTATTTTTTTAAAATTCCATTAAAACATAAAAGTAAGAGTAACCAAAAAAATTAGAAAGAAAGTATGCTTTGCAAGAACATGGAACATGGACCTTTATTTCTACCTACAAGAAAGAAATTGGAATAAGATTTTAAAGATAAGATTTCTTGAGTCACAAATGTGATCTCTGGTTTCCCCCAAGTTCCCCATTTTTATTTTCCTTTTTTTTTCCTTTATATGCATTCTAATTTCAGGACACTGACTTTTAACTGACCAGGTGGAGTGTTACACATTCTTGGAAGGAGTTGTACTTAAATGTTTGAAAATATTTGGATTTCTCAACTCCTTTTTTAATACCCTCCCCCCCCCCAAAAAAAAAAAAAGTTATTGACAATAACCTTCTGGTTATGGGAACTCACTCGTAGTCTGAGCTTGTCATGTCTGTTTGTTATTGTATTGTTTACTGTTATGTTTCTGTTGTGGAAGCCTGTCATGTTCACTGTGAGTGACTAAGATATAAAATGATGGAGAATGTTTTTTTTTTTTAATCTCACTGTTTCCAGTAATGAATGGACATTTATATATGATATTAAAGTAATTTTCCTGCATTTTTGTTAAAATAGATCTCTGGCATTCAAGATAAACCAAGGAAAATATTTAAGTATAAATTATATTCTCTGTGTATTTAATATAGAGGTATTTTCCTACTTAATTTTGTGTGGTTCGTTCCCCACCCTGCCACCTCCCAAGGTATGTATTTCGCAATCCTGAAATGCAACTGGCACAGTGCAAATCCTTATAAGATAGCAAAAATCTAAATATGACTGTAAAAATAAATAAGCAAACACATATACATATATACAATTTACTATGATTGCATGTTTCTTGCTCTTGGAGGTAGGTTGAGAGAATCAAGCTGTCTTTTATGTAAGTCCCTTATTAAGAAACTTAAAAAGAAAGTCATCTTGATGTTCAAATGCTAAGTATGAGAAAGGTCCATGAGAGCATAGGAAAATTTGTCACTGTACTCTTCAAAACAGTGAGGTGTATAACTTTACTTTTCTGGGAGGGAAACCTGTTATTGAAACTGCATACTGATAAAAGAAGATTGTGATTATACGCAAGAGTAAATAACACATATTAGCTTTATATTTAAGGTCCAGTGCTCGCAGTAAGAGTAGGTTCTGCTCAAATGAATATTGCTTCTCAAGAGGGTACCTTTCGAAGAAATGAGAAAACAAGGTGTTCAAGAGAAACTTGGTATTTAACGAAAAACAAAGCTGAATCTTAACAATTTCTAAAAATGTTATATTTTAATGATCAGGAAAAATATTTTGCTGTGAAACACCTACAGTTACTCATTTTTGCTGACAGCATCGCAGGCACCAGTAGGTTCCAGACCCAAATGTTGTGTTGGTCTGGTCAAGTATGTCAATATTCAATAAAGTCAGAAATGAGAAAACATGAAAGTTAAAGGAAGCAAGTTACGTTCATCAGCTGTTTCTTCATGGGTAGATTTTCCAGCTTGCAATTAACTGTGCAGAGTGCGGAGACCCTGCCACTGCCTTTGTAGTCCTGGAAGACAAGCATTTTTGCTGAGAGCTGCCCTGAAACAATTTAATGACTTGTTTCACTATTATCTCATGTATCTCCTCCTATTAAGTTCTTGTCATAAGCTGATAGGGGTTTTTGTTGTCTAATTCTCTGGCATCAGTCACTGTTTTGCTTCATTCGGGTTCTTTCCCCATTCATTTCCAGGAATAACTGCTAACAAACTGTAGCTGATGACATCTTGCCCTCATTCAAGGTGCACAAAGTTGTCCTGTGTGTTTGCCATTGCTATGCCCTGCTGCTACAGCAAGCAGAATTTTCCTTAGGCATAATGAGATGTCTGTGTAATGAGACACACTGGTGCTTCATCAAGAAAATGTGTAAATTAACTGTAAGCCAAATAAATAAACCATTTTCTGATATTTTTCCCTTAAATGATATTCACTTTCAAAAGGACTGTTAGCTATTATTGTGGAGATTAATTTGAACAGTGAGAAATGTGAACAGAGATCTTTGATAGTATTGTTTTCTTAGCTTATGCTTCAATGAAAACTAGGAAATAGCCTGTATTTAAACTTGCAAGTCTATCTTCCCAGAAGGCTGTTAATTGCTGAGTGATGACCTTGTGTGGTGAGAGCATATTGATTTTTCATCTTTTAGTCAACTTAAATTAACTATTTGTTTCAGAAAGGTCATATTTGTTATTTAATTGTAAATTATTAGAAATAACTGAGCATTGGTTTACGTACTGGTAAACAGGATATAATGTAAATTTGTCTTCTCAAACTGTGGTACATTTTAAAGTTTCTTTTCATTGTTTATGCAGTAATTGCTTTCAGATTTTTCATTTATTTACTACTGAGTTGTCCCTGATGATGTAAGTTTCAGATTATTTTTACACAAAATGTCAATTTTTGATGAAAACACATAATTTAGTTCTAGTAATGCTGGCCTTTCTAGAAAATGTAGAAGATGGATTCATATACCTGAATTTTAATTTATAATTATTTGTGCTTTGGCTAGTTCTCCCTGAAATGTTAGGAACCTGGACTTAGTCCCAGAAGACATTTGTATTTGATCTCAAATCATTTCCAAGTAATCTTTTCTTGTAGTAAAGGTAGAGCATGTGATTTAATATATTATTGCTGCATGTCATGGAAAGTTTAATCTTTGTTAATATACAATGAAATACCACACTTTCTTAGATCCAAAGCCTCAAAAGCCCTTGGGTCTCAGCTATGGAATGGAGTGCCCAACTGGAATTACTTCCTGACATGGTACTGCCAAACTTGCCTTCAGTTAAAGTTTTCTGGCCATCTAGGCACGTACAGAAAGTTCACCTCTGTTGTATCACAGTTAGATGACCTGGCACGTGTTTTGTGCTCAGTCCTGCTCCAGACCCTCACAAAAGGGTCCTTCAAGAGTTTACTGAGAGGCTACATTTAGTAAGCCTCTTCTTTGATCTACTACAGGAATGTGCTTGAATACCTTTTGGTTAATATTGTAACTCCATTTTGCAAAGGTATGTTAGTCTGAGATCTCTTGTCTTTCAGAGTGTGAGGGATTTTACCCTACTTTTTCCACGCAGGTGAATGTCAGAGTTGGAGGCTTTTGCTAATTTGTGTAGAGGCACTTGCCATTCTTTTATTGAAACTGTTCCAGTACGCCATGAACAACCAAATTATTGTTGGAACAGAAAAAAAGCAAGCAAAACTGTTTGAAGGGATTTAGAAATTCTGAAGAGTCCTGTTCTTCAACTCATAGTTCAAGACAAAGTCAATTTAGAATAGACAGATATTTTATTGAAAGCACAAATCCAATCTTCAGAAGAGGTGTCCTTTCAAATTTTTTTTTTTTAAACATCTTCCAGCAGCTCTTCCCCTGCCCATGTTCTCTCTCCACAAGGTTGAGAGATTTTGGGCTATTGCAGTGACTAATGTTCTTCCTGCCTGCCAAAATTTCTTATGAAAATCCAGTAAAAAATTGTTATTCTAGATCAGTTATTTTCAACTTTTTCTTAGTGTGTGGACCTCTTTAGAAAATTCACATTAATAGTGTTATACAGCATAAGAACCTTTCTTTATGTACTGTGGGTTTTTTTAGAGGCACTTGAGAATTGCTTGGATTATCTATAGAAGAAGAAGATTTGTTGCATCTTCATGGTTCCCCTCTGAAAATACCAATTCCTTTTAGATATAAAACTGAATTTAGTTTTTGTTTGCTACTTCACATGATCTGGATTTAGGTTAATGATCTGTAAATAAGAAACGTCATCAATTACAAGTAATTTGGTTTAAATTCCTTAGATTTTTTTTTTTCCAGCAGAGAATGTCCAGAGCTAATGATTACTTCAGAATAAATTATTCACCATGAGTATATAATGTATACATTGTAATATATTTAGTTTTTAAGATACTCTGACTGATAGCCTGAGATACTCAATAAAAGCAGTAAGCCTGTATTTAGAATAGCTTTAGTTCTTTTCATAAAGAAAAGCCATTTTCAAAATTTATGTGTGAACATACATTGTGGGAGTGGGGCATTTAGAGGTTATACCTCTAGCAGTCTGGTTCACTTAAAGTTAATTTATTTTCTTATGTAACTTGATTCCTTTTCACTGAGGCTGAAAAAAAATCAATTTCTATGATACGTCACCTCTTCAAAGTCATAACCAATGCTGCTGATTCATGACATGATTACCATGCCTTCAGAAGTTCAGTTAGCTCAATCTGAAGCAGAATTTCCAAAGGCAGTGTTGTCCTGTGAGGTAATATAAATGTCAGAAAAAATGTACTAGCTGAATAAATACCACCCACTTACAGTTAAATACTAAGATTGCAGATGGATTCTACTTATGGTACTTAAGCAAATAGAGCCATACTGTGGAAAAGGTTACAAAAATGCCTTTCAACTCTGTGATTTCTGTCCAAGAAGAATCAATATTAACAAAAAATAGGCTTGCAGAGTTCTAAAGTAAGGTGCTTCTCTAAGCTGTGCATTTTTGTGAAAATCTTTCTTTGAAATCAAATGCACCTGAATCCATTTATTTGCTGTTACTTTTTTTTTTTGTACTGCTGATATTCTAAGTTTCACTAAATTTAAAATTAAACTTCACTCTAATTGAGAAAACAGCATTATTTCCATTTAGAAAGAGTTCAGCTGTTTTGGTGCATAGAAGGTTTGGCACCCAGTGCAGCATCCATGGACATGGGCTGGGCTCTTCAACTTTGCACATGATGGGTACTCTGGCTTTTCTTTGGAGAGGTGACAGTTGCATGCTTTGTAAAGTCTTCTCTTCTGTTAATCTGGTAATATGAAAAATGGATTTAGGATAGAAGTAGTCACCGAAAAGGGAGATTGATAGACAAAGTGGTTTAAACCTAGCCCAAGTTTACTGTGTGTTTTTTCTTAAGGGGCAGAAGAATATCCCCCAAAAAAACTATGATCTGTGGTGACAGCTGTGATAAATGAGGTGGGTATGCTTGACTGGCAGGTTTATATGAAGGGTTTTGTATTGTGCAGCATGCAATATGTAACAAAGCTGGCTTTAATAGTTTGCCTACTGGGCCTCAAAGACTTTCAGTCAGTTGTCATAACAACAGTTTCTTTTCAGAATGTGTTTGTAGTGTTCCTTCTCTTCATGTTACTGAGGAACTTATGGGGTATGTGGGGCATACAGCTTACTGTAACAGATCCAAGGCTTAAGAATAGTATAGGTTTAAGACTTTCACATAAGCATATAAACAGTGCAAAACAGACAGTGGAAGTCTTCAGAAAAACATTCAGAAGCAGTGTGGTTATTGGGACTTGGATTTTTTGGGGATATGTGGTTCCCTGACACTAGATTCTCTGGATTCAATATACCTCCTAGAATATTCTAAGAGCTGCCTAGGCACGCAATGATATGCCCTGTCCAGATGTCATCAACATCTTGGTGTTCTTCTACATCAGACCTTAGTCTAGGACAATGTAAAAATGTTTAATGAGACAGTAAGTGGAGTAAAAGCAGTATGTTTGGTGCTTTTGCAAACCCCTTGTTTCAGCTGTGTTCTGCAAACCCATGTGTTGTGAAAAATATGCAGAAAATAACTAACGTTGTATTTTGCTTCAGCCAAATTATGATATGAGGGAACAGGTTGGGATTCAGTGCATAGCTGGAAGCTGTGGGGCAAGAAGGAATAATTTAGTAGGGATGCTCCTCTTTCTAGCATTAAATCAATCAAAACAATAGTTTGGGTTCAACATTCTCATCAGCAAAAATTTCTCCATGAGCCAAAATGGAGAACAGGACAACCTGTTCATTTTCAGTTCCTGTGCAGTGAAAATGGTGGTGGTATTATGAATCAGTTTCTGAAAGCTGCTAGAACTATCAGGCATAATCCAAGCCCTGCAATCTATTTTGAAACATTATTCTCTAAATGGCAGATTTTAATACTGCTCACCATCATTTTTTCAAATACTGGTTAGTGTTTCTAAGATGCAGAGCTGTGATAATGGCCTTTATTACACAGAATCTGGTGTAACAGCTCAAGCATTTTTTCCAGGGCATGATGGATGGATTTGATAGGAACAGCTTGCTTTTAGGTTTAGTGTTGGAAAAAGTAATTACTACAAGGTAATTGCACTGCTGCTGGTTTTGCTGGGAACATAAGGTGACTATTCCAGCACAATTTAGGATGAAATCTGGTTAGATTTTGATAAAATCCCAAGTAAATATGCATCTGTAAGAATCATGCTTTGTCTGAAAAATATCCTGTATTAATAAACAAAAGTTGTAGTGGAAACCAAGAAAAACATCATGTTTCTTACATTGGCCAGATGACCCTGGTTCTGCACAAGACGAGTGTTGAAGGGAAAAAGACCCTGGATGCTGGTTGAAAGTTTTGGGGTTTTTTTTCTCCATGACATGTCAGCTTTTAATTTTGCGTGGTATTTGCCTTAGTCTATATTTTACCTTTTCTTGCTTCAAAAGTAAAATATTAACTAGTTGTGGTTCGAGAATCGTATTCTTCAATTTAGTAGTCTCACTAAAACCATGCCACTGCTTACTTCTGCCCTCCCCTTCCAATTGGAAGCACAAAAGGCAAAGATCATGGGTGGAGCTGCCCTCTGACACAGGAACTGGCTTTCTGACTATTTGTTTTTTGTAATTACCAGGAACATTAGAGTGAGCACAGGACTACAGGAGCTCAAATAGATTCCTGTATTGTTCACTAAATAGTTACATTTTTGTGATGTCATAACTGGCTATTGTAGAAATGATTACAGGGTACCAAAGAGAATTGTGACTTAAAGTGTTGAGTAAGAGAAGAAACCAATTAACACTTGTAGGAAAAATTGTCAAGTTTTGAACAATCTCAGCAAGAGACATAACTATCTTGATTTCTTCCCAAAGTGATATTCTCCAGGTTTTTGAAAACTGTCGGAGTAAGCACTTTGCTCTTGCTAAGAGATATCCTTGAAGTGTGTCATATGATGTTATGCTGAATATATGCTGTAGAAGTACAGACATTTGGAAGAGCCTGTGGGACAGGTGAATTAAAAGTGCTTGTAAACCTCCTTTATCAAGTATTAGAAGTATCACTATAGAGAAGATGGTTCTCTGCCTATATAAAGCAATGGGAGGCAGATACTTTCAGTTCTCTCCAAATTCAGATCTTAAGCTGCAGCAATCTCTTTGAAAGGTTTGCTTTGATTAACTCTCCATAACTTGCACAGTGTCTACTTCATGAAGTTCTGATTTTTCTTCTCTTTTTTTTTGCAAATCCAAGTGATACCACTGAACAATTTTACAGCATATCTACGATATTCTTTTTGATGAGGGAAAACAAGAATATGGCTTTACTGACAAGGAGTCCAACAATACTGAAAGAGCAGTACCTCAATTTTCTTGTCTCTTCAGGTCATAAATTAGATAAGTATGGGGTCTGAAAAACTGTATTTTTGTAAAGCGCCAAATATCCTGAAAATAGTGAACTTAGTGTAATCCAGTCAAAAATATTCCTAACTTTTCTTCAGGTTTAGAAGTATACTTTTCTTCAGCTAAGAAGTATATTTTTAATTGAAGTGCGAGTCAGAGACTGGCCCCACAGTTATCTGTGTAAGACACAAGGAAACTGGGGAAAGCTGTAAGACTGATTGAAGTTCAAAACTGTTCTAATGAATAGGTTTATCCAGAAACAACTGTTTTGTTTTATAAGGGCAAAGACCTGGTTTCTTTTTTATCTTGACAAATTAGAAGCACTGCTGCCACCAATACTGAGACACTTTCTTGATAGGTCAGTGCTATTTAAAGATCACACAAAAAGCTGTCAAAGGAAATACACAAAGAAAGGGCATTCCTTTGACTCTTTACTGGAGGTGACCAACCACAAATATAGTTTATGTGGAACTTGTAAAGAATGTGATTAATTTAGGAGGTCAGGCATGGAAAGAAAAATAGGAACACCTGAATGTGGTAACACTTTGTGTTTAATAAGCACTTTGTGTGTAATAAGCGATGTTATTTGTAATTGTGAAAGTCATATTCTGAAGCCTGTAACTTAAGATATTTTGATGTGACTTTCAAAGAGCCAGAGCTAAAGGATATGGAAATGATAATGTACTCCACAGCAGAAGTTATTCCCAGGCTTTTGGTTATGCAAGCTCTGAAACTGGGTTTATCAATCTTATAAAATATACAGATTGTTAGAATGACCAGTTTGATATTAGATTAATAGCAAAACTAGAGCAGGATGAGTGGAAAACATGCAGCATGAAATAACTAAGAGAAAGTTGAATAACTTTCTATTAACTAAGTAATATTTTCCAAAATTAGAGGTTACTAGATTTTTCTTTAAACCAAAACAAAACTATTAAAAATAATATTTTATAATTTACCAGTTGATCACAACTTACAATATACAGGTACATTGTTTCATTGTTTGCTAAAATAATTTTAAAGCTTCTTGAAAGTATTTGGGAACATATAATTGTGCAAGTAATATTGTGCTGCCCTTGTTTTATGCTGTGGTAACAAAGGCTTTAACTTTTCTCTTTTAAATGCTGCTGATCATTCTATATACTCCTAGCCATGTTCTTTCAGCTTTCAACACTTTCATTTTTATTAATTTCATGAATTATTGCTTAATTTTTAATTCTGCAGTCTTGGATTTCAGTGTTCTTAGGTCTTGTCAGTATCAAAGATATCTGTATCCTTCATTAAGTTAATGAAGCAGCAGACCTAAGGGTGCATTTCTGAATATTTCATGCATTTTCTGAGATTGAGACGCATCAGACTGGATGGCTCCTGTTTTCAGCTATTACTCTCATCAGGTTAAAATTGAGTTTTTTGGTATCATTTGTTTATAATGACTTTAGATTTGATTTTGAATCCTCTGGCATCAATGATTGTGTGAAACGGAGCATCTGATAATACTAGTGTCAGATGAAGTCTGGATTAGTAAAGTATCAGATTGAAATATAGGGTATGCAGGTTCTCTTTACTCTTAGCCCAAGGACAGAGCAGTGATGAGTCAGGTGCTTCATTTCTGTATGCTGAACTTAACCTGCCTGCAAAGTAGGCATAACTATGCTAATGCATGTGAAGTGCTTGCATTAGATGTTTAAAGCACTGTAAGAGAAAAGTTACTATTAAAAGCATGATTCCTGTGTTATCTCTGTTCAGTCTAGCCTGGGAAATCCCAATCTAACTGCTGGACAACTGCACTCTTGAATAACCAAAGTTTTTAATTTAACACTGTTGTTTTTTGGGGTTTTGTTTGTTTTGTTTTTGCTTTGTTGGGTTTTTTTTGGGGTGGTTGGGTTGGGTTTTTTTTTTGTTCATGAGTGTGTTGTTTTATTTCAAAATGAAGAAGTAGCTCTGTTCTTTCAAAGATGTATTTGTATACATGTAGTATAAAGAAAAGGTGGTGTACTTGAAAAACCTTATGAAACAAGTCAGATCAGTAATCTAAAAGTGGCGTGGAAATAGAGAGTTCTCTTTCATCTAAAAGTATAGCAAGATAAAATATACAGATGTTAACTCACATTTCTAATTTTTAATCCTCTCTGAAGGTGATTCCCTTTTTCTGAAGTTCTGTCTGTACACTAGAAACACACTTACGGAATTAAGAGGGTTGGACAACTAGAAATTAGTGAAATACTGATAATATCCCATTTTGAGTAAAAGCACTAATACAAACTTTGTTATGCTCCTAGTAAGTAGCACTAGTAGTATGAAATTAATTTCTTTTAATACTGTCAAGTACAGCTCTTCTGTTACAAGCAGTGCTAAGGTCCTCCTTGATCCTCCTAGTTTGTCATATGAAGGATTACTGCTCAAAAAGGTGATTTTGACCTTACCTTATGTTGGTGTGGCCTCCTGCAGTAGCTGCCAGCACACCAAGGTCCCAGCGAGGATTGACAGGACAGTAAAAGAGAACAAAACTCTCTACCCAGAGCAAAACACAAGACTATAGGACAGCAAATAGCACTGTAAAGAGAAGCTGAAAGGAATTTCTCTTCACATGTTATAAAATCTTTGGTTCTCTGTTTCATGTCTCACCAGCTTGGGCAGGGGAAGTTCCCATCTCCAACTACATTATTGGGTGGTGGTACTGTAAAACAGACAGTGGCTGCTATTTTCAGGGGCTTGTCTAGTATAAACAGAAGAATAAAGCCAGTGTTTAATAAAAGTTGTTAATAATTAAAGTAGTATGCAATAACACTCAAAAGTACCTCCCTATTCAGGGAATTGTCTGAAACAAAAACTTCTTTGGTACTTCATCCATAGGCTAAAAGGATACCAGAAAAGAAACACTAATAAACTATAGAAAACATAAAAAAATAAGGTTTTTTTTTCCTGCATGAAAGCACAATTTTTTGAACTGTACTATTTATATAAAATAGAACATGTCTAGACGTGGAAGGAAGAAAGGTTTACTTAGAAATATCCAAAAAGTAAATCTGTAATCTGGGATGTGTGGGAACTACATCCCTATTTCAAATCACTAGGAATCAAAAAACCCCAGAATTTCTGACATCTAGGCAAGATCATAAAAGATGATGATACACTGACTTGTCACAGTTTCTTAGAAAAGTTTTCCAAGACTGTTTTTTAAGGTCCTGTGTGGTGATCAGATAAAAAGAATGTGCACTGGTCAGGTAGAAAGGCAAAAGAAGCCAGAGTACATGTGATATCAGAGGGGCTTAGAGGATTATGCTAGACTGTGTAAAAGGAAAACAGTAATTAGGTCTCCAGATCTAAAACATGTATATATGCAAGAAAACATCTGAAATAAAACAAAAACATTCAGATTCAGCCGCTGACTATGGGTTTTGCTACATTCATGTGATGAAAGGGTTGAGGGAGGTGAGCGGTTTTCATTGGTGGTTTTTGGGTGGGTTTTTTGTTTGTGGTTTTTTTTGTTTGTTTGTTTATTTGGGTTTGTTGTTGTTGTTGTTTTCCTTAAGATGAATTTAAATAGTTTCAGGCTGAGATTCTCATTAACTAGGAAAACATTAGGATGAAATAACTCGAATAGCACCTATGTAACCTGTCGAATAGATCTACAGCCACAATTACTGAAAGGCTTTCATGTGCAAAGTGTATCCTCAAACTTTGAGTGTTTGAAATCAAGTTCATCTGATAACGACTCTGTTGAAAATATTGACAGGTTCCAGGTAAAAAAGCTATTTTCTTTGTCATCAACAAGTGGCAAGTAATTGATCATTAGTGGAAGAATGGTTACTCGAGAGTTTAACTAGATGATTTAGTATCCCGTAGTATAATTCTTGATATATCTCATCTTCATTGCCTTAAAAATTTTACTTTAAATACCCTGTACTTGACTTAAAAAGTGTATTTCCCCCTTCTTTTTATTTTGAAAAAAGGTTGGTATATAAGCACATTTGTTTGTGGGGAAATAGAAACAGCCACTCTTCTCCATAATTTTTAGGAACTGCTTTTTAAATTGCTTTTTAAAAATTCTGTCCATGTCTTGAATGGAAATTTTAATTAGGTTCTGGATGCCAGTCTTGTGATGTAAGGTATAGTATACACAGAAGCATAGAGGCTTCTCATACCAAAAATGTTAAATTGCTTTTTCATAATAACTGTGACCTTTTTAAACCATTTTAAAATGAGCTTCTTGGTTTCTTAATTTTGTGTCAGATTATATATAAAACTCTGTTGTTCTCCTTTGGAGGAAGTCCTGCATAATTTAGTAATAAAACAAATATGCTTTGTTATACTCTAAAATCTCAGCAGTTCTAGCTTGTATCTGATGTGCATGGATACTGCAGTCACTAAGAGTCAACACAGTTCGTGTCCTACAGTGCATTTCATGTGATTCTCTACAATTCTAAGGGAACTGTAAAATACATAGTACATGCCTATATTCTTTCTTATAAAACATGTGTGGTGTAACTTGAATCTCCTGAGGAATCTGATGAATATTTCTTCCCTTTGTAAATTAAAGGGAAGCAAAACAAAATCCTCCCTACAACATTTATGCTCCATATATTGACTAAGGTAGAGACTATACCTAGTTGACATTGCATTTCATATAATGAAAATGCATTTCTTTACTACCTAATTGAGAATTGGGATGGCTTTATAAGCCTGTTTTGGTGTCCCTGAGGACTTTGCCAGTGAAAATGCAAAACCCACATGGTCTGCACAACTCTCTCCTAAGACCATGTTTTTGTCTTGGAAGTAACACAGTGTAATATGAGATACAGCAGTTGCCAAGGTAACTGTTCTTTTCTCATTTGATAGCAGCAGGTGAATGGTTGCCTGGATATCCACAGTAATTTGCTGGGGCTCTAGTAATTCACGAAGGATGTACACATTCTTTTCCACGCTTGTTTTTCTCTCACAGAAGCTCTGACTAAAATCTCGAGGTACATGATAAGTATTAAAATATTATTCAATATTATTAAATAATTATTCTTCCTGTTGTGCTGTGTTTTTAATATTAATATTTTAAAACTGTTTTAAATGCAGAATATTAAACCAAGATTATTTTATATTATGATAGTTCTTTTCAGAAGAACTTATTTTCTGTTTGTTTTTTTTTTTTTTTTTTTTTTTTTTTTTTTTTTTAATCTTGGTTTATTATATCAAAACCCTTCAGAAATTTAACTAATTAACACCATATCTAAATCTGAAGCTAATGAGACAAATCCTGCAAGTGGAATTTCTGGTTTGTTTTTACTGCACTTTCCTTTAGTGAAATCTGTAAGATGTTTGAAAATAAGACTGGTCTCTCATTCTAATTTTGCTGCAGCATTCTCCTGAATTTAAAAGGAAATACAATCAGCAAAGAGGTGTTCCGATTTTATGGACTTTGGGAATAGATGGGAAAGTTCACAGTGTTCCGATTTTATGGACTTTGGGAATAGATGGGAAAGTTCACAGTAATTGTTATGTCACATGAAATGTGACATAACAATTACTTTCAGTGACTAGAACCTAAGTCTTCAGTGTGTCATAATTAAGTTTTAACTGTATAAGACTTAACAGTTTTATTCAGTCTGATGGCAGGTCCAGAGAGAATCTGTTGCGTTGTTTATACCACAGTTTACTAACTTATCACACACACATAATCAGAATGGGGAGGAGAAAATCTTAAATTTGGGACGAACAGATTATGTTTTAGAGGTTTCATTTGTACATAAAGTTGACCATACAAGCCCCTGAACATGTCATATGTGTGTGGCCTGAATTCCAGCTGTTAAATACCTCAGAACTGAGCAATCTCCTCATGTAATCTCTAAATTTAGCACAATATGTGAAATAGCATTTCTTAAAGAAAAATATGTCTTGCTTCATAATTCTATTGCTATTATGAATAATACCAATGTCGACAAATAATAACATTACAAACAAGCTGGCAGTATGTAACAGGCTAAATAAAACCATCAGCCATATTTATGAAGAGAAGGACAAGACAGGACCAAAGCTGTTCCACCTTTAAGAATTAAATACATAGTCTCAGTGGATCTATTCTCTATACTGGCAATTATGACATTCTGAGAGATTTGATGGGAATATTGTATTTATTTGATTTCTATAGGTTTTTCTTTATGAGGACTTGATTTCTGAAAGGTAGAATTAGTGATGGAAATGAGTCTTTTAAAGCTGACAGCGAAACTGCTATATAACAAAAGTTTAGTCTGCTTTCTTTCAGCTGCTGAAATAAAATGGAAGGTGTGCCATTGTTGTATGGGACAGACAGTTCCTGGCTCAGAAGTAAATTGTTTCACCTCCCTAAAAAGGGGTTGGGGAACAAGCAGACTTGTTTTAGACATCCATCTTAGCCAAGACTAACATCTGACAAGTAGACTCAACATCTTGACACCACTGTATATGTTAATGTTAGCTCTGCTTTGTTTTGATAGCCTTGTCAGACACTTATTTTTGTCAGACACCAATAGTACTTATTTAAGTAGATCAGACTCTTAGAATTAACAAAACTACTGTAATTCCCAGTCTGAGGACACATTTTTACAGAGGCGTGTAACTTCAAACACATGTGATAGTAGTTTTCTTCTCCCTTCATGACTTGACACTAAATCCTGTAGCTCAAGTGAATGACAGAAGTGTCTGAAGCACAGCTCTAAGATTCTGGATTGACTTAGAAGTTACCTGAAGTGCAGCAGTTTGCAACAAATAAACCTCTGCAAGACTTCTGGAGAAGCTTTCATTAAAATTATTTTTTTAATGTTTAATTATTAAAATAAATTTCTCTCTCTTCCTATAAAGATTTCCAAATTCAAGTCTGCTATTAAACAAATGTGAACAAAAAGAATGTTAAAATAGCTGCTAGTAGGTTCTGAACAATAGAAAGAAAATGCCTTATTGATACATATTTATTCCCTCTGGTTCTACATCTCATGTTTTTGACTCATAAAGTCTTTGATTAGTGAAACAGGATGGAAAATGCAGTCCTTTTAAGCTGACAAAATAGTACTCCTGTTTATTTCAGTAGTGCAAAACTAACACTTCAGTATACAATATATTATTGACCCTTCTTCGACAATATCCTCTTAAAGGTTGCAACTTCAGTTACATGTTCAGTTACATGTTCAGTTACATGTTAAAAACAAAATTAACCCAACCAAACATAAAAAAAACAAACAAAACTGAGGGTACTTAGATCCTCCTAAAGTTGCATTTCTCTGTGGTAATGATATTATTTTCTCCCATAGCTGTAATAGGGCTTCTAGAAGCTGTAAGTACCAGGCATGTGTTTTCTTCAAAGTGACTATTGTTGCAGAGGTGAATCATCAAATCATCCATGTGTTGTGTTTTCAAAATTCTTCTTAGGTTATAGAAGTAAAGGTTGGCATTTTCCGGGAATTTTAACAACTCTGGCAAACTAAACCTGTGAAATACAGACCTGGGAGTCCAAAAAATAACGTTGAAAGGATTCAGTATTTTATTTGAATAGAAGAACCACTGAATTTAATTTTTTTCTCAATTGTTATGTTTAAAGTTTGGCACTTTTTGTGTATGCAGAAACTGCAGAACGTGTAATATTTACAAAAAGATTAACAACATAGTAATGTTTGAAAACATGGTAATATCTTGTGACATGAGTGATCTTTATATGTTGTTAGAAAACTGTGTGTTCTGCAGCAAACTTCTCAGCATCTCACTTTATCTACTCTTCTTGTAGCTGAGTTTTGATATCTAAAAGGATAGGTGGAGGTCCCTGGAGAGCAACTGCTTGGGCAACCTCTTTGCAGAAGAGTAAAACTATATATATAAAGCTTTCTTAGGTGAGTTGTTTCTTCCTTAAAATATGAGTGAAAAAGTTTTCAGGCTACAGATTGGACTTCTGTCTCTTGATCAATAGCAAATCAATATCAGATCAATTAAAAAAAAAGTCTAAATGTCTTTTAAATTTTCTATAGTGCTTCAGTGCAACAGCTTATATAAACACTTTCTTTTCCTTATTGAAATGATACAGAAGTAGTTTTACTGGCTATAATCCTTCCAAGGTAACGTAGTTTGAGGTGGAAGGAAAAGCTGTGAGAGAACAAGTGCTTGAACTCCTGCAGTCTAGGAGCAGAAATGTATCATTTGAGCTAAAGTAGTTAACAGAAGTGAGTCCTGTAAGTGAAGAGGTAGGTTAAAATAGATTTTAAAATAGAGGTAGGTAAAATGGTTTTGGATAAGTGGCTATACTGAGGTAGTCGCATGTTTAACAGCAGATTGAACTGAGCCTTGTGAAGACCAGAGCTCCTAAAACCGGTTTCTAGAAATAAGCTGTGAATGCTCTTTTACCAGGCAACGGGAGCCCAGTGTGTGTGTTAGGGCTTCACTGCACTGTGGCAGCAAATGATGCTATGGACTGTGTGTGAATTACTGACTCTTAAAAATGGAATTTATTAATGTGGCTGGTTTTAAAAATAATGATTTTAAATAATGGATTTGAAGTGAGTAAAGTTTTTCATTTTGCTTATGATGTACACTTTAAAAAAGCAAGCTACACTGATTAGAAAAAAAATAGTTAAATCACAGTTTGAACTTGTGTTGGTCCAAATGGCCACCACAAAACAAATGCTGGTAAAGTCCTGCTTTGAGTTATTTTGACAACATAAACAGCATTTAGGGACTTAAAAATTGAATGTGTGCAAATGCCATCCAGTATAATGCAAAACTTCATCTCTAACTTCCAGTAGGCATTCTCAAGTTCTGTATATTGTGGCTAAATACAATCCAGGCATTTATGAGTGCAGATGGTGTTTTTAACCAGCTGTACCACTGTGATGTAAAAGGAATTCCTTGTAACATAGAAGGGCACCTCATCAGCTGAGGGGAATGCAAGGAGAAGCGATCTAAATGAGCCCATAGAAACATCTGTTGCAGTCATAAATATATATGAGTCTGTTCAGCTGTATAGAATTAAAATTATGTTTCACTAACACTTATTTTAATAAGCCATAAAAGAGATTGCATTGCAAATTATAGATGCTGACTGAATTTTAAAATCAAACTAATGCTTATTTTTGTGCTGCATTTTCACATCAGGATAACATTGTGTTTCCCTTAATAAAGTTAGAAATAAAGCAATTTGGCAAAGAAAGTAACAGGCTTACCCTGTATTTTTTGTGAAGAGTCATCATTTGGGCTAGAAATGATTAATAAATTTGAAACATATTTTGTATATTACTCTTCACATAAGAAAAAAAAAATTAGGAAACTATCTGCTCTTTATCCAGGTGTAAAGTGTCTTTCACATTCATGTCATCTTGGAACTAGCAAAAATGGCTTTTTAAATGAAGCTCCGCATTGTCTTAAATGGTTAATGGATTAAATTAATTTATAAATTAGGTCAATTGTTTTGCAGTACTTACAGTCTTAGAGAGCTCTTGTCCATGCTGGTAGGGTCACGAAGAGTTTCTATACACTTGAGAGAAAAGAAGAGAATGAGTCATACCCACATCCCAAGGGTGGGATTGTTTTCTTAAGTTCTAACGGCAGAATTCCCATTTACCTAAATAAGACAAAATTTTAGCCTCTTTTCATCTCTTATATTTATTACCTTCAAAATAACTTTCTTAACATTCAATAACTTTCTTAACGTTTTCAAAGTTGTGCTTCTCTCAGTCCCCTGTAAGGTGTTTTTTTTGTTTGCTTTGTTTGTTTTGGTTTTTTTTGGTTTTTGGTTTTTTTTTTGTTGGTTTTTTTTTGTTTTGTTTTGTTTTGTTTTGTTTTTTTTTCCCCCCAGAATGATCTTGTGGTTTAACCCTGGCCAACAACTAAGCAAAACACAGCCACTTCCACTTCTCCCCTCTCCCCACCACTGCAATGTAAAGTAAGAAAACTCTTGAGTTGAGATAAAGACAGTTCAATAGGGAAAGCAAAAGCTGTGCACACACAGAGCACAAGGAATTTGTTTACTACTTCCCATGAGCAGGCAGGTGTTCAGCTGTCTTCAGGAAAGCAGGGATCCATTATGTGTAGTGATTACCTGGGAAGATCAGTGCCATCACTCCAAATGTCCTCCTGTTCCTTCTTTCCTCAGCTTCATAGGCTGACCATGATGTCAGGCGATGTGGAGTATCAGCTTTGGTCAGTGGACGTCAGCTGTCCCAAATGTGTCATCTCCCAGCTTCTTGTGCACCTACAGCCTCCTTGCTGGTGGGGTGGTGTGAGTAGTAAAAAAGGCTTTGACGCCGGGTAAGCACTGCTCAGCAGTAACTAAAACAACCCTGTATTGCCCACACTGTTTTCAGTACGTATCCAAAACACAGTCCCATACTAGCTACTGTGAAGAAAATTTACTCTATCCCAGCTAAAACCAGCACAAATGGCTAATTCCAGTCTTTTTTCAAGCTGAGTACTTGTGTGCCCTCTTTAGAGTGGTGAACTCCATTGATGATGATATTTTCCCATTATTCTATTATCATTTTGTTCTACAGGTATAGCTTAGTCTGATTTTTGCTGCAAATATTACTTCCACTTACTGATAGTCTTCAACCAAATGTATAATACATGCCATAATCAATCTATCTACCCTAATCAACATCCATTTAAATGCGACACAAGTTTTATGTCTGTCTGGACTTGCCAATCTAACTGACATAATTTGGATTTATTAGAAAAGTTCTAAATACTGTTACACTGTCAATTAAAAATAAAAACTCCTGAAAGTAGTCTGAAGAACATGCAAGTTGATATTTAGCAGTTCAGTTTTTAAAGTAACCCATTTAACTATAAATACTCTCATTAATACTTGAAGAGCAGATTACTTACTCGCAATGCTTAGCAGTGTATTGAAATTATCTCAGAATATTTGAATAGTGATTTAAATGAAACATTGAAATGTATTAATCTTTTTGCTCCTCATTTAGGAAAAATATGATAATGAAAAAATTAATGGTCTGAAATTTGTTTGTGTGCACTACTCAGAGAGAAGCTTGGATAATTCCTGCTCCTGAAGGACTATTTCTGTCAGGCCTTGTTATGCTTGACTTGTATCATCCTTGGGAGCTGCTCTGTCAAATTGATGTTTATTTGATATATATTTAATTTCTCTTCGGTAAATTTGTCCAAACACATGCATCATGTGCCCACATGCCTTCTTGTATGCTAAGAAGCTAAGCAGAAAGGGACACTGGGAGATGTCAATCCATGTTTCAGGTAGTTGTGGCTGACTGTATGCTGATAGGCATCTTCGGCTTGACTTCACCTTCTACTAACATTCACTGGGTCCTGCCTCAAGGTGGAGCTGTTATATTTGCAATAGAGACAAGACTTGAAAAGCGTTTTCTTTCCCCCAAATCCTGTTTCTGATTTGAATAGATGTACGAGTTACAGTGGTAAAGAAAAATGGCAAGCAATCTTCCTCCCCCTCAGCAAAAGCTGGAGTCATCAATGTGTCACGCAGGTGGATGGGCCTACAATACTGACTTTTATTCAATTTGACATCACCTTTTGTAGGTTCAGGAAGATGCATACCTTTCACTTACAGTAGGTATCCAGCAGGATTATGACAATATGTGCATTCCAGCTGTCAAAAGCAGTGCTGCTCTTCTTGTGGCTCTTTGTAATTGAGAATGTTTTCCCAGAAGACAGTGTGTGTGTGTGTGTGTGCATTGTGTTCTAATTAAGACTATATGAAACAGTGATGGCAGGCTGTCAAATCAATGGGACGCCGGGTATATTTTAGTCTCCATGCTATAGTCTAAATAACCTTTTAAGGACTCTGTTCCCTCGATGTGGTAAATAAATGCTGAATGTTTTATACTTAATAGGCTTTGGAGTAATGTGTTCCACATGGCTTTATTGCTGGAATGAGACCTTCTTATCACTAAATACACAATAGTGACATGAAGTCATTTTAGCATGAAGAAATGCATAAATCTCATAGATGAATGAAGTCAGTTTATTGTGAAGTTTAGTTGAACAGGAATACTCTAAAGTAAACCTTGGTGGCAACTTCAAGGAAAATGAGAGAAACCCATAAATACTTAACCTAGTCATCTTTGACCTCTCAGTTTAATTACTATGAATGTCTATCTTAGCTGGATCTGCGAAAGTGATGCTCATTTCCTGCTTATTTTTATTTCTTTGAGTGAGAGTATCTTTATTCTGGTAACTTAGAACGTTGACTATATAATGCATTTCAAAACCTTCTTTCTTCAGAGTGTATGAAAGAGATTGGGCCAAGCCTCTCTCTTAACAGGTGTAACAAATGACCTGCTTATAGCTCATTTTGTGTGAAGTTTACCAGAAGTGAGAAGAAACTAAATTAGGCCCTGAATAGCTTGTGCAACCTGAACTGGGAGCAGGTCTGGGGGGGCTGTCTGATGGGCTGGGTACAAAGTGCCCATTGGTGTGGGGGTTCGCATTTTGAAGCCAGTATTCTATACAGAGTTGGGTGACATTTTTTTGTTAAGACATTTATTCACCGAAAATTGAGGTTTCTAATTGCTAGCAGTATTGGTGAAATGGGATTCAATTAGCTTTGACTGGCACAAAAATGGAAAAAAAGAAACATTCTTGAATGATGAAACATTTTAGTGTTTTAAAAACCAACATTTTGATCATTTGGGCCTAGACTGGGAACATGGAGGCTTGAAGATAATGCACAAAACTGAAGACAAATTCCTTATTTAAATTCAAGTCTTGGTTTCAATGGAGGTTTTATTTGCATATTAATGATGAATGGTTTTGCCCATTTTGTCCAATTGCCTCCAAGTATGTAATTTTTTTACCTGTTACTTAGAACTTTTTTTGTCCTTCTAATATATGTATTGATTCATGCAGGGAGAGAATTCACTTCAGGTAAGCACCCTTCATCACTGGAACAGATTGGTGAAAAAACAACAGCAACATTGATTCATATCTTAGTGATGTAAATGTAATTCTGCTTCAAACCTAGTTCTTCTATTAAAAATTACTGGGATGAAAGTAGTTCCAGCTGGTTGAAATATTCAGTTTTCCCTAAATCATACTGGGCCTGAAATATGAATAAGAAAGACTGAAAATTGTGATAGCTTGAGCTTTTTGATTGTTTGTGTGGGGAGCACTTACTCAGGAGGAGTTAAACCTTACGTTGTGGAACGAGTCTGTTTATCTTAGTCGACGTTGGTTGTCTTGCCTAGTGTTTTTCAGAGTATTTAGGCACATGTTTAGTACCCTTGATGAAAACAGATGTTGAAATTCTCTGCTAACTGGAGTCCAAGGTATTTGGCTGTGCAGTCAGTTCTGCAAATTTGCTTCTGAGTTTTCTATGTCTTTTAGGTACCCTGGGCCCAGTTTTTGAGTAACTTTGGTTCTCGCCTAATATGCTATTTATGGTTCTTGGATGGTTCATGTCTGTTCTGAGAAAGATAATTCCTTATTGCAATGTTTAAAGTTATTTGAAACTGATTGGAGGTTGTCTGTCACTCAGAGCGCAATTTTGTCAATTTATCCTAAGTTGGTGAGAATTAACTTGAACTTGCTTTCAGACTGAGAAGCAACTGAACACAGCCTTGCCAGTTGTCAGGACTGTATTGCAGGATTATTATTATTACTATTATTATTATTATTACCACTACTACTACTACTATTGTAGGATGCATGTTTGGGTGCTTCCTCTTTGTTTTATAGGTAAGTTTCTTAATTTTAGGGCTTGAGTCCAGAAGAATTAAAATTAATGTGGAATAAATCTTCTATCCCTGTCCCATCTTTTTTCTCAGCTTGTGCTGAGAACTGTAGTTTCTGTCTTTCTGCTCATCATTTCAGAAGTACTGCAGATAGCAGCATTTAAAAATAAAACTTTCAGTCCCATCCAGTTTCAGTCCCTGCTTTTGCTTCTCTACGCTGGTTCTAGCTGGCAGCTTCAGCTCAGCTCGGGTTGAAGTGGCTGGTGTTGTCAGAAGCAGCTTCTGTTGTCCTCTCAGAAGTGAGCCGAAAAACATGGCAGAGGGAAGAAGATGAGCTGAATAAGCTTCTAGCCAGCTAACAAGGCTAAGTTCACAAATCCAGCAGGGCTTGAATGTCTGAAAAGCATACTAATGCTCACATTTCCTGAGAAGGGCTTGCTGCTGCCCTTCTGTCAGACAAAGGTATGTCATCAGGAAAGAATCCCTAAAATTTATGAACTGCAGACTCACTTGCATTTTTCAGCCTTTACTGGTATTTTATATATACAGATAAAGTAATGAATAGAATATTCAAAACATATCCCCGTTTTCTTTAAACTTTCTGGCACATTTTAGTTCATTAAAACTAAAAAAAAATTTTAAAGAGAATAATTTAATAATGTTGAGAGGCTGACTTGATTATAAAATTGAAATATAGATGACAGCCAAGTTGTCCTGGACTTGTCCTATCCCTCCTCTCTCAGTTCAATGGTCTTAATCCTCATCCTCCTCCAAATAATTTTCAGAGAGAATGAACTTGGAACATTTCCTTGGGATTTCAGCAAGTCGTGACACTCTACAAATATCAACTATACTTAAGATGAATCTGTATCTGGATATTATGAAGCTTTCGGAATGTATCTGAGTATCTGAAAGTACTGTATTTTGTGCCCGTAAGAGTGGGTACACAGTACAGATCTGACACGTACAGAACAGATACCACCTGTACAGAAGAACAGATCCTATACAGAGCACTGTTGTGTGAATAGATTTTCCTGAATGAATGCCTTTGGCATAGCAGAAAGAACAAGAATCTGTGGGGAAAAAGACCCTCAAACAAACATGTAAAGTGAATTCTCTAGGAAATATGTTTTAATACATCTGTAATTTTTTATTTGTGCATATAATGAACACATATAATGAACTTTATTAAGTAATCCCAAAAAAATAACCTCATAGGTTATTTTTGCTATCAGTCAGGCTGTTAGAATATTTTCACACTATTTAGAAGTTCTGGAAACCTTGCTTTTATAACCAAGATAACATTTCTTGAGCATTGAGTTACCCGGTTCTGTTTGTGCTCTTCTACTGTGTCCATCACCAAGTTATTTGTTTTCCTGATGTGTTCCTATGGGAACCATGTGGTTTTAATTACATGTTATGATGTGGGATTATCTTTTTGCTTTGGCAAGATTGCTTAATGACATTCCATCTCTGTAATGAAAAAATTCGTATTTTTCAGTTGGCATAAAAATATTGTCAAACGATGAACTAGTGGTGATACTTTCCTTAAATTCTGTTAGAGTGATATTTTGAGACTCTTTATTTCTTCTTTGGGGTTTATTCTCATTAAAAAGTCTTTCTATACTGTGCTGATGTGGTGGATGAAGGCAGTAAATATAGTCATCGTGGAAGATGTAAGCAGAAGTAGAACTGCATTTCCTTGCAGAGGAGAAGAGGAGCCAGATGAAGCAGCGTACCATTTAGAATTTGAAGTGGTATGACAACAGCCTTTGTATTCACAAATTTTGGATTTCTTAAAAAAACCCCTGCATTTGCTCAGCATAGTATACTCTCAAGTTGTAGAAAGAGTACTGCTCACAGCTTTTTATATATCAGAACTAATGTATTCAGCAGTAATAACTTTAAAGAAAAACAACTGCCTGGCACCCTATTTTTCCAGGAGGCATTTGTTTGACAGGTAGACCTATTGAGAAGCTGGCAAAAAGCAGGAGCGCTGGAGGTAATGCATGGTCAGAAGGAGGCCTAGAGGCAGGGGCTGTGTCTACTGGCTCTTCTTTTGACTTCTCTTTAATTTTGTGATTTAGTGATCTTTTATAGTTCAGCAGACAAGGGAGCTAGCTGGCAAATACATCAGTGGGGCTTCAGAGACAATTTTATTTCAAGATACACAAAATACAGTTGTACCGTAGTGGTGTTGAGGGGAGTGTGAAAACCAGAACATTTTTGCCCAGGTGTTTCTTGTATGGATTTAGTCACGTATGTTGCCACGGGTAGTGTCAAAGCATTCTGTGAGTGCAGTGCTTGAAAAAATAGTTATGACCAGCATTATTCTGGAATGTACTGTCTGAGAAATACATTAAAACCTACCGAAACTGAAACTGAAATACATTAAAACCTTTAATGGAACTTATCTGAGCCTTCTAGTAATGAGTAATTGTCAAGGTTATTTCATAATATTTCATATTAAGGTGAAAGTTGATATAATTTCAGTCCTATTTATGCTGAGAGAAATCTGCTAAAGGTAATCTGCTGAGTAAATTCTGTGAAGTACTGCAGTTTTTGAAATAAATTTCAGTTCCTTTTTTCCCCTCTCTTGTTTCAAAGGTTTTATAAGAAGCATAATCCTTGCACAATAAAAACCAGGGAATTATATTTAGTTTCTGAAGTTTAACCCTTTGAATTAAGAAAAATGTCATGGCTTTGAGTTTGTGTTAAATTGCTGTAGTTTTTGTAATAAAGCAGCAAATCTACATTTTTCTGGCCCTCTTAAACACATCTTTCAAAAAAAGTAGCCTTACTTTTACAATACACTGAGGGTAGTAGAGGGTGTGTGTGTAGGATGAGGTAGTGTAGGGTTAGTGCATCCTTTTATGTTAACTGTTTTTCTAAGCTGATATAAACAGAAAATTTTAACAGTTTCTACCATAATATCAATGCATGTGTTGTTGTCTACTTAAGGAGAATGGAATGACCTCTTGATTTCTATTTTATGCCAGAAAAACTTCAACTATAGTTTTGTGGTTACATATTTCTGATTATTTGTTGAACCTGCAGAGTAAAAAAGTCTGACATTATATACAGGTTTTACCCAATAGCCTCATGATTTCATGTCAATCTTTAGTGTTTTCATGAAAATATAAATTGAAAAGTTGGCATTTTCTTGCATGTAATTCACACGAGAATGAAACTGGTAATCTATTTTCTTTTGTATTTCTATTAGTTAAGTTAGAACTAATTGCAAAACATCATGGATCATGACCTGAAATGACTTGTGTATTTTTATAGTTGCTTTTTAGAACAAGAAATATTTCTGTTGAGACTTGCGATATGTGTTCAGACAGAACAATCAATACAGGGATCCCTATGCTATTGGTCATGCTTGATTTCTTTACATAAGTATTTCTCTAAGTATTAAGATATCTTTTATAAAGCATGTAATTTATATGGAGATGAAAGTTATGTATGAATGAAGTGGGATTGTTTTATACTTACAGTGCCTTAGCCAAATTCTCTAAGCCTGTGGTGTCCATACACACACTTGGTCTGCAAACTCAGTTTAACTGCTCTTTAATTGATAGGGACCCCTTGAGTACTTGCAAATGCATCGCAGGAATTAATTGTTATTTTCTTGTTTTGTATAATCTCAGATCTCACTGACTTTAGTTGTAATCAACAATGTTCACAGTCTCTAAAATCAGATACATCATAAAGTGTATTTTGTTGACTTCAACAGTAAGCAGTAGTGCAATCTAACTTAACAGTTTAAGGACAACAGTTGTCACATCGTTATCCTTTTGGTAATCTTACTGTAGAAATTGGTTTTGCCCATGCATATGCTAAAAGAGAATGAATTTCCCTCTTGAGCCCTTCTGTGCCACTCAATATGTGCAGAAAACCATGCCTCTGATGATAATATGTGTTTTGAATCATATTAAAAAAGAGAATGTAGAGGAAATTAACTCCATTATCACAAACTCCTGTCACTTGTCTTTTGTACTAAGACCAGTGGAGATTGTGTTGCATGGAAAGGAAAATTGGGCTGCTTTCATTCATTTTCTGATCTATTTAATTGTAGTATTGCAACATGAACTAGAGAGCAACTTCAGTTTAGTTAGGTATTTGTGTACTGATGGGAATAGCATTCTACAACCTTTTTCATTGTATTTGAACATTTTTTGTTAGTGGAAGAAACTATCTTCCAACAGCTCAAATATCAGGTTTGCATGCATTCTCTTCAATAAGCCAGAGTTAATGTCATCACGAAGTTCACCTGAAATAGTCTTCTAACTGAGGCTTTCTTTGTTTGCTGTTTAGTGATTTGCTTTCCTTTTGCTAATTTGCATTTGGGTTTTGATTGATATATAATTTTTTGGAAGATTTTTCAAAACTTTGCAAATGTGTTGTAACAACCTGTAACAGTTAATCTATTCTGTGTTTAATATTGTAAGTTTTAACTTTTATTTTCCTTTTTTTTTTTAATCAGCTTGAAGTTTGTTGTTCACACAATAAAATGTTCTGGGATCGCATCATTTCAGTACGTTACTGTCTCACTTTGCCTAAGCATTTGAACAGCTGTCTTTAGTAGTTTAATGACCTCATTGCTCAAGTATTTGGATTTAATTCTGAATTTCCACTTAGAAGATAACCTTACTTTGGAGTAATGCTTAAGACTTTAGATGTATTTTAATTGGATCAGTATTTTAAGTCTATTCTAATTTTTCTCTAAGGAATATCTCAGCATATGAGAAAAATTTCTGATGACTCACTGTAGGACAACATTTACACAGTATTATTGAAAAAAACTTCTGATTCTGTAAAGTGAATGATGCAAACTACCAAACTTTTATCACAAGTTTTACAAAAATGGATCAAGTAAAAAATTATTAACTGGTTAATAGCTACCTTATTTACATGAGTGGCCTTTTCCTTTCTTCATTTTTCCCAGAATTCAATTATAGCATACCCCAAAATGAAGCTTTTTTATTGTATTATTATTATTAAATATACTGATTTTTAATAGTTTGGGTTTGAATTGTTTTATTGAGAGATTTGGGTGCAGTTTTGTTTGGGTTTGAATTGTTTTATTGAGCGATTTGGGTGCAGTTTTTTTGTTTGGTTTTTTTTCAGGGGATGGGTCATGGTGTTGTTTTGCTTTGCTTTTATTTTTACCAGGAGTAGTCTAATTGCTTATTTTATAAAAAAGTCACATTAGTGTCACTCTCAGTACCATAAATTACTTAGTTATCCATGGATGCTTTTGTCACGGATGGTCAGCATTTTTTCTTATCTGTGTATAGAAATAAGTCAAGCAGTCTGAGTGCTGTTGAGGTCAACTAATCTCCTCTCAGTTTTCATTTCTATTTTTAATAGGATACAACTTTTGCTTTGTTCTCTAGATTTTTTTGCTGATCTTTTATTTCCCAAAAATATCCAATATCCATACTGAAAAGCGTAGGGATTTCTGGGTATCAGTAATGTCTCACAGCATACGGCTTTGCTGGCGTCAAAGTGTAGTGGGTGACTGAGTTTTCTTAGGTGTGGCTTTTGGGTTGACTTTTTTTTCTGCTGGGTATAGGCAAAACCAGAGAGCTGATGCCTGTGTTGTGGTTGGACACTGGCCCGACACCAGGCACCCACGAGAGTCGCTCGCTCACCCTCCCCTGCCACAGCTGGGCAGAGGAGAGAGGGGAAAAAAAACATAACAAAGGCTTCATAAGTTGAAATAAGGACAGGGAGAAAACACTTCAAGGGCAAAAAACACGCTTAACTTAAAGTTACAAAGTGAATTTATTGCTAACAGAATCAGAGGAGGATAATGAGAAGGAAAATAAGCCCTTAAAACACCTTTTCCCCCCAGCCTCTCCCTCCTTCCTGCAGTAATCACACGTGGGCGAACTCTGCCCTCCTTCAGGTGCAAAGTCGAAGACAAAATCCCCGTTTATTGCGCAGTACCAATTCCCTAAATACCCCCACAAAACAGGATATAACATCATGTAAACAGGAAAGATGTTCACCACAGTGTCTCCCTATCACCTGGAGCAATACACAGACTTTGCCTATTATGGTAACAGGTAAACAATACCCTATAAGGTCACAAACTACAATCTTCACTTCTCACAGGTCCAGCTTTGTCCACAAGCCACAAACCTCTCTCCGCCCATCCCTGGTGACCTGGATACAGTCCCAGGGTCACCTCCGGGCCCAGGAAAGAGGTTGTCTCTCCGGCATTCCGGGCTTATCTCTCTGTCACCACATAGTGTAACCCAACTGACAGCGCAGGGAGACAGGGAGTGGGGGTTTGGTCAGTGCATCACCGAGATTTCCTTCTGCTGCTCTGGGAGAGGAGTCCTTCCCCTGTGAGGCCGTGGGGTCCCTCCCACGGGAGACAGCTCTCCGTGAACCTCTCCGACGTGGGTCCACTCTCACGAGCAGCAGCCACACCGCACCTGCTGCAGCGTGAGCCCCTCCCGCGGGCACACAGCCCTCCCCAAACTGCTGCGCCGTGGGTCTCTCTTTCCACGGGGTGCAGTCCT